>PVKE010039647.1:0-14951 GCA_004027555.1 Craseonycteris thonglongyai
AAAAAGAAATCTTAAAAATAAAGAAAATCATAGGCAGATGATAAATAGGATTTCTGTTTGTGGTTTATGAAGGTGCATATCTCCACCAGTGGATCCATACTGAAGAGACCATGGCCCAGCATCTTAAAACAAAATCTCACTCACACACACACACACACACACACACACACACACACACACACACACACACACACACACACACACACACCCCAAACCACACACTTAAATATCAAGGTAAAATAAAATATTTAAGGTTTATATACAACCATTTTTCAAAGTTCTCTTTAAACTATTCATCCTGAAAGAATAAGAGGTCTTCTACATTAGAGTCAGCAGAAATTAAACTGAGTATTTACTAATTTTGGATTCCAACTTAATCATATACACACCTTATGATTTTGAACAAGTTATTTCCTGAATCTTGGTTCTTAATTTGTAAAAGGTAATTTGTTTTTAAATTAATGAAGGTTTTTCAATGAAATAAGACCTAACATGTAAAGTACATGGCAGAGTTCCTAGAATGGAAGGAGTGCTTAATAAATATACATATATCTATATTCTGATGACTACTAAATCTTTATCTTCAACCATGACCTCTCTTGAGCGTTAGAACTACATTTCCAACTTCAGACTACACAAATCCAAATACATTTCCTCAAGACACCATCATTCTCTTTAAACTGTGTCTCAGACTAATTATCAAGGGATCATTCTTCCGGCTCTTCACTCATTCTTACAAAAAAACCCCAAAAACTGGCTACCAGATGGGTTTGATTTTGAATTTTAGAAATTCTCTCTATTCTCTTCTTTTTCTCTGCTAATACTCATCTCCTCTCTCCCTTTCTCCACCCCTTTCTCCCTAAATTGTTCTACTTTATTTAGTTTAATAAGGGCTATTTTATTTCCATCACACAAAAATGGTTTTATGTAAAGTTTCTATCTGTTAAATCACACTCCCAGTTATTTATTTGGCTCAAGACTTCATACATTTCCATCTCTCTTCTTCCAAGTACGTCCATTGCTGATGTTTTATTTCCTAGGAAACAAATGTGATCTGCATGCGTATGCACAAACCCAAACTGATGGATGTTTGCATGCACGTGCGAGTGCGCTCACACGGAAGCGTACGCACGCCCCCCCCCCCACTTAAAGATTCATAGTTTGCCAATAAATCAAAATTGGGATCCAGCTTCCTTAGGTTCACATATATGCCCATCACAGTCTTACTGGAACCACTCTGTAGATTCAGCTCCTGCCTCCCACCCATCAAACTCAACTTTCTATTGTTTTTTAAATAAACTTTTTCCCCCACCCCACAATTTTATATTGCCATTTGTTTACTCTTGCAAGTGAATTGCTGCTCTATGAGTTCAAGTACCCATTTAGGTGAGTCAACTTTTTGTACCCAGGAATTGACCCCAATCCCAAATATACAATTTTGAAAGGATTTGGGGGGCTAAAGCTGTGTCTTTACCATTATCTACACACACACACACACACGCACACACACACACACACACAACGATTTGCACATCTGTGGGCAGAATGTAAATCTACCAGCCATCTCTTGGGTTGACTCTGTCTTCTCACTAATTACTTCACATAGGGCCTCAAGTGAAAACAACAGCTGCTTATACGATGAAAATCTTTGGGCCGTTGAGTGGAGAGCTCAGTCAGGATGAATAGAAGGGCACTGCGGATAACATACTCATTGGTTTAATAAGATGGAAAGTATTTGGCTGTTCAGTTATGCAATTCATTTTAACTTGAATGGAGAAATCACATTAACTACAGGCAGTTAACAAGAGCCAACAGTTCCAGCATCCTCAGTGTTCCATGGAACCAGGGATTGTCCTTGTAAGTCACAGGTGTTTTTTTCTTTTTTTTTCTCCTCTGTTTCTTAGAGCATATCTACTGGCTACAATAAATGTTCCATATCCTGTATACTCTTTAGCAGCTCACAGGATATTTTGGTTTTGGTGTTAACTGCAGAATTTATTAAAAAAAAAAGTAACGAGAACCTCAGTGGCAGAGGATAAAAAAATAACCTGCAGACACAGTAGTGCACTTCCCAGTGTTTTAAATTGCTGGGTATCTTGCCAAAAAGAGAGCAGAGATATATGGATGTGGTGTTTCTGTGAATTTAGACTCTCTAGGATAATTTTGAATCATGTTTCACAGAAAAATAGATTCTCTGTTTTCCAACATTACTTTGACAAAGGCTAGTATGTTAGAATTGCTTTTGAGTGGCTCATAAGATAAGGAGAAAATAAAGAAGAAATGAACTTCCTTTAAAAATAATCCCAGTTTTAGCTTTGGAATAAGTTTGAATATTTTCTTAAAGGCTTCAACATATGACCTAAAGATAGAAAATGCAAAAATTAATAGTATAATGTAATAGCAATTTTAGTGTTCAAAGCTCCTTGAAAACAATTACAAGTTATTATTACGTAGAGACACCACCCTTTCTTAATTTTTTGGTGTATAATTTGAGTGAACATGTAAGTGGAAGTGAGAGAAAAACAATTATAGAAAAATTAAACCAATTGGCACATTCATTTTAACCGTTAAAACATTTTATGTTGATATAAATTTACTGAACTGTATAAAATTTAATGGCTTATTAAATCTTCACACATGTGACTATTTCCCCATGCAGTTATAGCTGTGTTGTGCAAAATATAGGGATTATGTATCTGTTTATTCTCTCTTCTCTCTCTCAGTGTGAGCTACTTGAGTATCACCTACTAGTTTTTAGTATCCAGACTTTTAATGAAAGAATTTATTTTTTTGAACACTTTAAGTGTTATCTGCTGTGTACAACGCACTATGCTAAGCACTCTCTACATTAGTTAAAATTTTAGCTAATTTTATTCTCACAACAACTGTATTAGTTGCTGTGCAACAAATAACCCCCAAACTTAAGAGCTCAAAGCAACAACAGATTTGATTGTCTCACATAGTTTCTGAGGGGCAGGAATTTGGGAACAGATTGACTGAGTGGTCTGGTTTCAGGGTCTCTCATGAGATTACAGTCAAGATGATGGTTGAGCTATGGTCATCTGAAGGCCACCTGAACAGGAATGCAAAAGCAGCTTCCAAGTCAATTCACTCACCTGCTGATAAGCTACTGCTGGTTGTTGGCAGGAGGTCTCAATTCTTACCATGTGCCAGTTGCAAGTATAGGTTGTTACCTGTGCTTCTGACTGGCTATAAATGGGAGGTTCACTAGCCCCTTCTAAAGTTCTATTAGTTTGCTAGAGTGGCTGACAGGACTCAGGAAAACAGATGGCTTACCAGACCATTGGTTTACTATAAAGCATATAGCTCAAGAACAATCAGAAGAGATGTATCAGGCATGGTATGTGGGAAGTGACACAGATTCCTCAGGCTGGAAGCTATCTGAACCCCATCACTTTTTGGGTTCTTATGGAAGTTTTATTACATATGATTGAATAAATCATTGGTCATTGGTGATTGAGTCAACCTTCAGCCCTTCTCCCTACCTGGAGGGGGATGCCTGAAAATTCCAACCCTCTAATCATGGTTGGTTGTCCTTTCAACCAGTTCCTATCCTTAGGGGCTTTCCAGAAGTCACCTTATTAGCATAAACTTAGGGTAGTTGAAAGGGGCTTGTTATGAATAACAAGACACCTGTCACCTCTATCATGCTGAAGCTATTTCAGGAACTGAGGACAAAACTCAAGTATTATAATGAAAGGATGCCCTTATTGCTCTAATAACATAGTAAGTTCCAAGAGTGTCCAGAGTTATATGCTAGGAACAGTTTTGAAGACAAATATATATTTTACATTATAAATCATAATACCACAAGTGATCATTGGGGGCCATCTTGGAGTCTGGCTACCACAATAGAATGCATGAAATAGGTGCTTTTGTTATACTTAGTATGTAGTTGGAAGAAGTGAGGTACAGAGAGGTTAAACAATTTGAGCTGTGGTGAAGATTAAATGAGAACACACACGTGCATGCACACATGTGATGTAGAACATTATATGACACATACTAAACAATAAATATTAGCTGTTATTTTCTTCTGTAAGTCAAAGTAATTGCCTTTGGCATTTGTTTTCAAATTTTAGTGAGTCTAGATGGCAAGTTGTGGGTTCAGTTCTATGGAAACACATTTTGTGGCTACTGAGAGGGAAAGCTGACTTGTGGTACATGTTGGTTTCCTATTGTGGCTGGAATGAATTACCACAAATTTAGTGGCTTAATACAACACTAATTATTTATTAGATTACAATCCTGTAATTCAGAAGTTTGATACAGATTTTGCTGGTCAGCTGTTGGCAGGTCTACATTCATGTTTGAGGCTCTAGTAGATTCTATTTTCTTGCCATTACCAGCTTCGTGAGTCTGCCTGGATTCTTTGGCTCATGGTCCTCTTCTTCCATCTTCAAAGCCAGCAGAATAGCATGTTCCAATCTCTGCCACATCTTTCCAGCCTCTGCTTCCATGGCTACCTCACCTTCTCTGCTTTTTCTGACCTCTGTGTCCCCTCTTATAAGAACCCTCATGAATACTTTGGATCCACTATCATTCAGGATACTCTTCCCAGTTCAAGATTTTAAAGCACATCTCCAAAGTCTCTTTTGTTCTGGAAGGTAACATTCACTGGTTCCAAGGATTAGGATATGAACATATTCCATATAGGCTATGATTCTGCCTGCCACATGATGAGTGCTTAGTATTTATTTGAATCAAAGCTTATGTTATGGCTAATGAACTTTCTCAGGCAATAAAGGGTAAATTGAATCCTTCTGCCTCTTTCTCATAGGTAATTTTAAAGTTTATTCTCTTTATTTCCTGGGAATGGTCTAAGCTTCCCCTTGCAAAGGACTATGGGAAGTAGCCTGTAGCAGAACCACACTGGACCAAGTATCAGAGCCTAAATTATTGCACAATGTGTACTTCTTTCTTGCTGTAAGTCCTTGAGAAAATATTGAGCATTAATATGTATATCAAAATTATATAGGGACCAAAAATATCTGCCCTGCCCATGTCATAAAATTGCTGTATTCATCAATTGAATGATATGAAAGAGTGTGCTTGGTAAGATGTAAAATGTCAAGCAAATATTAGGGCCTATTGGCTATCATTGTTATGTTGTTTGAGAGGTTTACCTTAATGTAGTGTGGGGAAGAAGAAATTTTCCTATACCCTTCAAGGTTCTTCTGATTGGTATTATAATAAAATATTTTAACATGAGACAAATTAATAAGAGAAAATAATCAAATTTAATTAAACATATATACACATAGGAACCCCATATACATGAGAGAGTCAGAGACCCCACAAATGTGAGAGGTTCAGAAACAGAAAGGGAAAATGAGGGATACACGACATTCTGAGGTAAGGTTAGGTGAGTTGGGGCTTCAGAGTGTAGAAAGGTCACTCATCAGATGAAAAGAAGAGCAATTAGAATGTTCAGTGATTTTATGCCCTATAGGTAGGTCATAAAAGTTATTTCTGGTGATAACTCTTATTAGGGGAAACTCCCCTACGGTAATTTAAATTCTTTAAGGGCGAGCTAACAGTTTCTCTTGAGCCTTCAGGATCTTGATTATCTTCACCTTAAAATAATCCATATGCCAGAGTAATACTCAGAGGCCTCTTCTGAAGCACCTTCAGTAGAACTCCTGGCAGAGAGCGTACACAGTGGGCCCAATGCAGTTCTTTAAAACAAACCCTCCTTACCATCTCTTGTCCTGTTCCACACCCTTCTTACTGCCAGTGAGGTCCAAGCCTCTCACAGACAAAGCCAGCCGTGCTGCGAACACGAGCACAAACAAGTCCAGACATTCTGAGGGTCTTTGTGAGTGAGCAGGACTATGAGGGGAGTCTTTTTCATTCCATGCCTTTGGGAATCATTTCCTACTCTGTGGAGTTGGATGGAAAACTGGAGAGACTTTCCAACAAAAAAGATATTTACTACATCCCTTAGGATCTTCCACACTCTAACATAACCAAAGTCCTTGATTCATAAGGCTGGGTTTAAATAGCATTGCAATCAAGTTAAACTGTTATTAAGTGGCCTTTATCTGTCGTTTAGGGAGGGACTGAAGTATTGAATATTCTGAATTTGCTTTTTGTTCACTTATGTGGAGGTCTTAAAAATGGACTTTGGGATCAATGAGGTACGTTAGATAACTGGATGGTCACAAATATGGAGGGGGTATATCCTTGATCATGATTACATGGTATAGATTATGTTCCTTCTTCCATAAACATATCTGGCCTGCTTAATGTGTACCTCTGTCAGGGCCCCAACTGAATCCCAAGACTTTCGTTTGGTAATCCTTTCAGAACCCTCAGATTCAAATAAAAGAGAGTGCCGGTCCACCCCCATTTACTTTCCTCCTGCAAGCAATTGCTTATACAGTGAAGGCTAGGGACCCTGTCATCTGAGCTAATGAGGAGTTAGAGAATGATCACAGGGAATCAAAACACTGGGCACCGGGAAGACACCCAAGAGGACCTAAATTTAGCTCCTCCATTGGCGCATAGAGCCTGAGAGCTTCAAAGGTGCTTTACACCCTTTACAGCCAGGGTTTAATTCTTAAAAATCATTATTGATTTGTCTCAACAATCAGTCTGTTTTCTATTGCCATCCACCTTTTTTTTCTACCCATGACTCTATCCTGTTACGAGGTGCCTCAGGGTTGGAGCTTGAGGCTTCACCTTAGTAGAGATGCCTGTCTTCCAGCTCACCAGGCCACACACACCACAGTGACATCAATCACCCCATGGGAGGTAGCCGCAGATGACTGCAGCCTCTGCCCCATAAGTATCTTCTAACAGAAGACACAGAATACTTTGAATATGTAAACAAAAACAAAAACAAAAACATGGATGTTTGCCTTGTTCTTTTTGAAGTTTAGATTTCAGAGAACTAATTTTCCATTAAAGAGGGGAATTATTACGGTACCTTCCCCGAAGGGCAAATCAGGGAGACTCCTACCCTTCTGTTCGTTTATCCCTCCACACAAAGGAGAGCTAGGAAAGACCTGACCTTCCTAATCTTGAGTCATCATATAAAGAAGGGGGAGGGGAAAAGTACTGCTCTTTTCAAAGCCCGTCTTTCATACTGCATGAAAATCCGCCGGCCATGTTTCAGAGAGCAAAACCATCTTGATGAGAATTACCTGACCCCTTGGTTTGTTTCCCTTTTCTTTTTGCCGCCTGACTTTGACACATTTCGGAACTCATTAACTCTTCTCTGTCATACAAAACAAGTAAGATATTTTATGAGAACTAGGCAGTTCAATTCTGTATAGAGAGAGTTGATGTATATACAGATATAAGATGTTCATTTCTTCTCTATCGCTCACACATTCTTGTTTGCATAGAGCTTTTCAAGAAAGTCCAATCAGGTTTCTTTGATTAAGCACTCAGTATAATTAATTGGTGTGCATTATTTGCAAGAATTCTAATATACCTGCTAAGAAATCCATCTCCAGCTGTGGCCTTCAAAAACTCTGAAGCTTGTGAAGCAAACTTCAGTTTCTAGGACTGACAGACCCACTTTTTTTTTTTTTTTTTTTTTTTTTTTTTTTTTTTTTTTTTTTTTTTTTTTTTTTTTTTTTTTTTTTTTTTTTACGAGAAGCATAAATCTTTTTAATGGCTGAAGTGATTGCCCTAGCAGGCATCTCTCAGAACAGAGGATGTGTTAGGTAAGAAACAATCCCATTGGACCTGCATGATAAATAACCTCATTACGAATGTAAGTGTGCCAGAGATACCCTGCTATATAAATAAGGTCAAGGGGCCTTTAAAGGAAAACCAGGAGAATTAACTGGCAGTATGGCAGGCTACCTACCATGCTCACCCACTGGTTTGCTTTTATTTTTGTGCTTTACAATTCCCCATGGTCAATAGTAAGATTTGGAATCAAAGTATTTAAGGGTGCCTAAAATAAACCAATTGGGAAGTGTGTGTGCATGCATTCAGGTGTTTAAGGAGAGTCAGGGCAATAAAGGGTAAGGGGTAGATGGCCAGCAAAGGAGGAGGAGCCATTCACCTGGACACTAAGCCTGTTTTGAGTCCCAAAGCAGCATCTTAAGCCAGCCCAGCCCAGGGTAAGAAAATGAGAGATATTAGCTGAGGTCTAGGATAAGAGGAGATACATTTTCATTGACTATGGAGGGCAACAGGCTGCATGCATTCAACTTAGAGTTCTACATACCCTTGCCAGAAATAAAAATAGTTATCTAGGAATTTGAAACTACAATTGACAAGATGAGATGGATGTGCTTATTAACACTGCATTCATGTAGAATAGCAATGTGAAACAAACCATGGTCTGAGAGGTGGTTTAGAAGAAAAGTTAGGAGCACTTAATTGATTACCCAGCACCCTTCTCTCAAAGACTGGGTGATCTTGGGAAGAATGCAAAGCAATACTTTCCTAAACATATTGGGGATGGTGGTATGATCTTCATGGGTGTATCTTGAGGATTAAATTATGAGATAAGCAGATATCATTCTCTTTTCCTTTTCCTTTATTTCTTTTATTTTTCCTGCCCTTACTAGTACCAGCCTAGCACCGAGTACCAGGGTTATAGGAAGCAACTTTCATGACCTTATCCTGCCCTCTAGGAGTGTACAGATTAAAAGTGCAGATCCTAGCAAACTGCTTGGAATATGGAAGGCTTCATAAGTACTAATTTCCTTTACTTCCTCAAGTTTTACAATCTGGAGTGTGTCTCCTATTTTAAACTTTCCAAAGTACCAAAACTGAGAATAACCCTTGATGTGTGAAAATAAACTGTTTATTTTATTCACCCACTAAAGACTTACTGAGTGCCTGTTGTATGACTACAAGGGCTGTTGGAAAGTATCCAGCCACGTAATATGAAACATAGAGGCATTTATGGCTGGATTTTTCCCCCCACACAGCCCTCGTATGGCATTATTTCTGGTACCTACGTAAAATACAGTATTATACTTTGTTTAAAATTCATAATGTGTCTACTAGGTGCCTGGCACAATTGAGTGATTAAATGGATACAAAAGTTATTTGAAATGGTTTCTGACCTTAAGGTAACATATACTATTGTTGTGTAGAATTTTGCTGAGTTGTTCAATGCTGTGGTGGGCTTCTCAAGAGTTGTGTGTTTTGACTCATGATCTGTTCCTTGTCTTTAATCTTTGCTCAGTGCTCCTTCCCATGTGCTGTGCTGCCATCAGATGGACTTGTTGGCTGGATCATGGGGTGGAAGAGGTTTCCTGGTGAGAGGCCTTACCTGTTCTTCAGACCAGGTGAACATGCTCTACTCAACGGGCCTTCTAAACAAAGACTTGCCCAGAGGCAAATCTTGACTCTAAGGTAACTCATTTCATTATAATTACTTCTCTAATGTCCGTCTTTGTGGTTTGAATATAAGCCGGGCACTGTTGCTTAGATCACTTTTACATGCCTTGTATTGTGTAATTAAACAAAGAGTTTCTCCAATCAGCGCCAGCTGAATCCAACCCTGAGCACTGAGAACTGCAGTGGAGAAATTGGATTCACTTTTTCAGCAGTGCTATGCAAAGAGAACAGGAAAGCTAATGTTCAAAAGCCTGAACTCTCCTTCCGCTTCCTGGCAGTTGTTTCTAAAGGGTGAAATTTGGGGTAGAGGTTTTCAATGCATGATCAGCTTGTGGGTATCTTCTAATTGATTGGAGCTGGTGTTACAAAGAGGTATTTTAGGAGTTCTGGTCATCTGTCCTCCAGCTAGTGCCAGCCCGCTTGGGGTTTATGTGAGCATGGTCAGTGTGTGTCAGCCATTTTCTACCTGGTGGAGGTTTTGTTAAAAAGAAACAAACAAAAAGAAACAACTCAAGGTGTATGTCAGTATGTTCTCTGTGATTCCTGAGAAAGGGGCTTGAGCTCAAGACCCTGATTTGTGTCTGAGAAAGTTGACTTAGGTGAATATAAGAAAAAGGGACTCAGGTCTGGTTTCTTGCCAATGAGACACTTGGGATGGGGCCCAAGGCTTTGTCGAGAAGGGATCCTGGCTGGGTTTCTCTGGGCACTATGCTGGGATGAGTAGGTTCATGGTTAATATTTGCCGAATGGAGGAAAAGGTGAATAAGTGAATTCTGCCTGTCTCATAAAATACATGTGGTATTCTGACAACCACAAAAACAAACAAACAAACAAACAAACAAAAGAAATGGGAGGCATTTGTCCTCTGTTGTGCAGCCCACACCGGCTGCCCTGAGGTGACGGAGCTCTCTGGATGATGGATTGCGACTGGCTGTATTCTGATGTTCCCTTTTCTGGGAGCAAGTTACACGGTTTACAGGTTGTGATGCAGCTGAATTAAGTTGAAGTCTGTTCACCTAATTTGGGAACTAGATGGTTAAACCATCTTTAAGTGATTGCTTTTAACTATAGGACTTCTCAGGGGCATTAATGCCTCATATGAATGGCGAATGTCTAGGGAGATGTGAGGCACAGTATTTTCAAACTTACTTGATTTTTGGAGCATTTTGTGCAAACTCGAGATCTGCAACACAACACACCCTTTGAGAAGCACTGTGTATGCCTGTTCTAAGAGAGAATCATGAGTCTCCCAACATGAAGGAGAGAGAACTGAGCTCAGTTTTACTTTTTGCTGAAGTTCCTGCTAAGGAATCTCAACTGCCTACTATTATCATCAAAGAAAGAAAATCAAATCAAACAATAACTGGTAAATGGTAGGATATGAGCGTCCACGTGTTTAGAAAAGCCAGCCAGCCTCCCAGCAGCATCCTCTGCACGTGGCTGACCTCAAGGCCAATGTGAAGCTGCCAACCAAATGCCTGGGCTGGTTCCCATGGAAGCAGATGGTGCAGCCTGGAGACAGTTGTCCACAGCGTGGCATCTGGGCTTGGGAGTGCTGTCCAGCTGAGGACCGTGCAGGCAGAATGCTGGGCAATAGGCTTCCCTCTGAAATCCATGTGTCTTTTCCTTAAAAAGGGGTTTGTCCTCCCAGAAATCACAGCTGAAATACCCGCCAATGAAAACGTGCAAGGCACATTGTGGCCTTTAAAAGAATAAATTTCAGGATAAAAACATGTTCATAAAGATGGGGTCATCCATCTAGTAAAAGCTGATACTAGGACCCAGCCCTGTAGTGCATGGGGAGGGAGGGATGTTTCCATGTTGTTTCGTTAGACTAATTACCTTCTTAGTGACTAGGACTTCTTTCTTGACCAAACTTGGGTTAGGCTCTAAACTGCCTTCCTGAGTGGACCTTAATGTTGGATTTGCATATTTGACCTTGCCAACTCTAGTCCTAGCAGGAACCCTGCTGAGTTATTTAGAGCAAATCCCCTTCCCCTTGATTTCTGACCACCTTCCATATCCGAAGAAATTCCTCAATCTCCACCCTTGATATCTGACCACCTGACTTGCTCACAACAAGAATCCTGTTAAGTTGGTTTAGCAAAAATCTCCCTACTCTTGATATCAGTCTCTTAGTAACTTTCCATCTACAGACCCTCCCCACTTTGTTCCTTGACTATAAATTGCCGTTTGTCACTAGTGTATTTGAAGTTGAGCCAAATCTTTCTCCTCTATGACAACAGTTTTGAATAAAGCCTTTGTCTTTTTAACAGGCAGAAGAATCTTATTTGTTTAACATTAGACATGCTTTTTCCACTGCAAGGTTCTCTGCTTGGCATTTTTTGTGCTTAGTTATAATTAGCAAAGGAACAATGTGAATGTTTCCAGAAGGCATCCAGGAGGAATGCCTTGAATATTGCTGCTACTTTTCTCTTTGGCTGATTCAGAAATAGCTAGAACTTCAGTATAAGAAGAGCTAAGAGAGAGGATAACCAGGAGATGAGAGAATGGGCAGTTCCTGAGCTATCACACTCAGAAGGGATATTTATATTGTTTTTCATGTAAGGGCTAAGAATGTGAATAAATACATATTATAAATATAACCTATCATTTCCATAATTTTATCTGACTAATGACTAATTTTCAAGATTAAGAATAGTGTTAAAATAAATTTAAAACTTTATAAAAACTGATAAATGCTTAAGTAAAAATGTATTGCTTATGTCTCCTCTAAACAGACATTCAGTTCTCATGTAGTTCTGCTAGCAGTCCCTAAAGCAATCAGACATCTAGGTTTGTCTAGGGCAGCCACAGTTTAAAGAAGTTGACCCAGATTGCTGTGTATTTAAGCATTTGTCTGAGACAAAAATGTCTGGCTTGGATTGTGAATTATATAAATCCTCTAACCCTGCCTGATGTTGGATTCCCGCAAATAATGCCTTGCATAAATCTATGTGAATCCCCAATCCTTATCAATGATGGTATCAGATATTTCTTTGTACAACCTTGTGTTCTCTTGGCTTCAGCTATCCTTTGAACCTCTGGGCACATGGTTTATCCCAGCCACTGTAAGGTCAAATGTGCGTGGCTCCACCCAGCCACGTGTGAGGCAATGGATGTCACTTGAGTACAACCTAGCCGAGGCCTTCTGTCATGCCTGCACCATCTACCTCTCCCCTCCTGCCCTAAGTTTTCCCTGTTGCCCTTGAGGAATGACTCTGTCCAACCCTCTCTGCCCCTGTGCATGGGCAATGTGGATATGGGGAGTTTATACCCCTATGGCCAACACTGACCAATGCAGGGACTGGAGCAAGTGGACAAGTTCTACTCCTTTCTGCATCCTGCGACCCAGCAGCTCATAAGCTTCGTGGTAGGTAATTCCAGGAGATGGAGCAGCCAGTTGCACATGATCCCAAATGGGGGCCAGCTTGATAGCATGCTGCTGTTTATCCTCCCTTTTTGGCTGTCTCATTCTGCTTTTCCTTTCCTCTTGCTTTCCTAGGATTGACAGCCCTAAGAAAACAGCAACACTGAAGGTTTTGCTTCGGGCTCTGATTTCTGAGGAGCCCACTCTAATAAATGTACTCATAAGTCTTTCAGCTCCACACCTCCCTTTTTATTCTTCCAGAGATTCTGCGGCTGAGACTTTGTAAATTACACTTCCCAGACTCCTTGGCCGGTTTGACTACAGGTTCTGCCTATAGGAAGGCTGGAGGGCCATTAAAAGTTGAAAGAAAAGCAGGAAGAAGGATGTTCTCTCTCTCTCTCACTCTTGTTTTTGACTGTGTGGCCATAGCAATGGCAGTTAATTCCAAGAGTGGTTAGAGACCCCAGCCTCCAGCTTCTTTGCTGTTGCCCAAATCAGCCACTTGGGTAAATAGGAGCAGCAGTGGGGAGGTGAGAGCCCCTTCTGAGCACCAACTCCAGCTACTCTCCTCCAAGCTCCTAGGTGCTGGGCTCCAGCCATCACACCTCTTCCTTCTCTAAGAACAGCCACCAGGAAGGTAGCTGTTTCCTTCAGTGTTTTTCTTAGTGTTTTTTTTAGAGGATTTGCGTGAGGATTAAATGAATCAATACACACAACATCTGATTCTCATTTTTTTGTAGTAATTAGGATCTATAAAGTCCTAAAATCACCAAATCCACGAATACTGCATCTTTGCCCCTAGAAGAACTGTGTATATACATGCACACACACACCTATTCCACATAGATTACCATCTTACACCACAGAAATAGCTCATCTCGGTATAGTCTAGTTTCTTTACTTTCCAAAAGAAAAAATGAAGAACAGATCGAAGTGGCTTTTGCTGACCTATCTGAGGTTGCCCCACTCACTGGTTGCTACGATTGTGACTCAAGAACCCACCCACTGGCCCCAGAGCCTGAGTTTCTCATACTGCCTGACACCGCCCACTAACATCTCCATCCTCTGCTTACTTCTCTGTGACAAAATGCTGAGCTGCGAATCGTAGGTCACTTACATTTTCACTGCTCTACACATGTCTGCAAATGACCTGGAAGGTACTGGTGGTATTGCATTTGGGGTTACAAATAAATGTTATTGATAGGAGTAAATAGAGAATCTCTCAAATAATGAAGGTTGACTGTAAAGAATTTCAAACATTACTTGGCACACAGCAGGTATCCAATTTATGTTCACGGTTACCCTATTATTTCCATTTTACAGTTGAGAAAATTTAGTTCACATAATTTGTGTATGGCAGAGACAGGATTCAATTCTTGCCCTGGCTCATCCAATTTCAATACTTGTATTTTTAACCATTATGCTATATTGTTTCCAACTTTTTCAAAAATCTTTATAGTTATAACCATTAGTGACCATATACTGTATTATAATTCTGATATATAATTCCTTAAACTATTTGTATAATATTGAGGATGTAGGTAGGCTTCTATTTATATATATAGTTCTGCAATGAACCTCTAGATGCTTCTAATATTTTGCTTCTCCTGAAATTCTCAGAAATAATAATTTGACTCATGTGATTATAAATAGACTTAGGGCTTCTGCTACATGTTGTAGTTATGTTTTCCACAAAGGGGTCGTTTCAATTCATCTCACCAGCATTTATTTGGTGTGTCAATTTCACCAAAATCACACCCATATTCTACAACTGTTGTTACTGTTATCAGCATGTAATTATTTCTTGAAGTTGTCTTAATTTTCTTCATCTTGGAGAAGTATCTTCCCATATATTTCTTCTGTTTATATCTGAGTTATTTGTGATAGCTTTCCTCATTTAATTTTCAAGGTCTTACTGTTTGTCTTATACGTTTGTATTTTCTATATACATATTAAAGAGAAGCTTGAATATGTTATATTTAATGCAATATTTTTACCCTTTTAAATTTCATTTGGTTATTTATTTTTTATTGAAGAGGTGATTATGCAGTTTAGTTTTCAAGTAAATTTGTGAATTTTTTTTCCCCCCACTGTCATGGAGAAAGGCTACATGAGAAGTCAGAACATAACTGGTAACAAACCAGTAGTGCGGTGGGGGTTTGGTGGTGATAGGATGAAAAATAAATTGATCTGGCTTTTTTTTTTTTTTTTTTTTTTTTTTTTTTTTTTTTTTTTTTTTTTTTTT
>PVKE010039648.1:0-14927 GCA_004027555.1 Craseonycteris thonglongyai
CAGAGAGAGAAAGAGATACAGAGTCAGAGACAGAGAGAAGGGAGAGGGCCCAGAACAATCTCCATAGTTATACATCACCGGTTTTTCCACATAGTTTCATTCCACAGGTGGGAGGGGCTGCACAGGGCAGGAACTGGGCCGGGGTCTCACCCCGGTGAAAACTGAACTGGGGGCACTCCCCAGTTCAGCATATGGGTCCGCATGGACCGGGGCCAGGATTCGATCCTCGGTCCCCGGGGCTGGAAAGTGAGTGCCTAACCCACTGAGCCATCCCGGCTTCCCCAGGAAATATATTTTTTTAAAGTGAAGCTCTAGTAAACTGCAAAGCTTCCATCGGTGATCCAAGGAGTTCAGGTGGCAATGACTCTCAACTCTAAAAGAAATTAGGGGAAGCCAGGATGGCTCAATGGGTTAAGTGCTCACTTTATAGCCCTGGGGACCAAGCATTGAATCCCAGCCCCGGCCCGTGCAGACCCATACACTGAACTGGGGAGTGCCCCCAGTTTGGCTCTCACTGGGGAGAGACGCCGGCCCAGTTCCTGCCCTGGGCAGCCCCACACCCACCTGTGGAATGAAACTATTTTGAAAAACCGATGATGTGCAACTACAGACACTGCTCTGGGCCCTCCTCATTCTGTCTCTGTCTCTTTCTCTGTCAAAAACAATAAAAATAAATCTTTAAAAGAAATTAGGCTCACTAGTCACCTCAACCTAAATTCATATAATGTAGCCTAAATCAAACAGAAATTTGGTCATTAGTGTCCTTAGTATATTAACTAAGATATAACAATGCTTGACTTTGTTTTCCTTTAACTTGAAAAAGAATAGTAAAAAACTAAAACTCTTTGGAAAGAGCTTATTTCCAATTAAAAAAAAAAAAGACAGTTTACAAACTAAAACATATATACAAACTATTTCATTATTATGTTTTGGTTGTCTAGTTCTTCAATTTGGAGGGGGAAACTTATGGAATGTAAATTGGAAGACTTCAGCAGAAGAAAGCTTACCTTCAGGCTGGTATGAGAACGTGGCTGACTTAATTCCTGAAATTTCCATTGCTCTGATCCAGGGGTCTCTCCACCTTTCTGAGTATCAGGTGTAAGCAATCCGTCTCCAGCAGGTAATGGGAAAATCCCTAGCGAAATAGGGCGTTCTTTTCTATTTGGAGAGGGAAGAAAAAATTAAGCATTTGTTTTTAATTCTTTGTTCGTCATGACTATAATTAATAAGCCTGGGCTGTCACCACTTTAGAATCATTCCTCTTAAATAATATTGTCTGCCTATGGAAACAAGTAGACTTACCAAAGAGAAAGGACAGAGTCTCAGAAATTTAAATTAGCCCAAAGAAATCAACTAAGAAAAGTAGCAAGAAATGGTCTAGGAAACCAAGTTACTGATGAGTTCCTGGTCCAGAAAGCAGTCTGTGGTCTGCTTTCACAGCAAGAACTGCTAAATTTTCACTCATGCTTAGGTCAGCCTTAGGAGAACCTGCAACATCTTCTTTTGGAAATGACCCCAACCCCTGCTTCTAGACTTCCCAAGTCCTCACACTAATCCCTAGATGTTTACCCAATCTTCTTCAGGGTCTGTCTTTTCTGCCTAAAGGAATATCAATGTATAATCCAAGTCAGGGATATTGATTAAATGGTAAAAAGAGCTCAAAGGGGTTTTATCTCCTAGAGCAGGAAAGTTGTATTTTTCTACAGAACCCATGTATGAGTTCCTTTCAACACAGTACAAAGAAGAATACCACTGTCAGTTTGGTGTTTTTTTTTTCAAACAAGGGCAAAAAAATTATATGAAAAACTGTAGAGTTGGAAATGCTTCACGGGAAATTTCAGTGAACAAGTGTTACAATTTTAATAGTAAGAGAATTGCAAGAAGAAACATCCTTTGTTGATGCATATAAGATTCTAAATCAAAGGGATCTTAGAGACTGAAGAAAAGCCTACTAACAGGTCACTCTGGGTCATCAACTCAAAAGTGTGGAAACTGGCAAGTGAGACACTAAAGGTTTGAGCCCTCCTGGAACTCGTACCTCTACTGCTTAAGAATATAAGAATAGAAACACTGAAGTTATAAATAAAAGTAGGAAAATATTCACTTTTGCTAAATAAGTCTTTTATTCTGTAAACTTGTTTTTATACCAAGAAACTTAAACCACTATTGAAATGTGCCCTCACTTAACACAAAGGGTACATGTGCTCTTTCATTCCCAACAAAACTCTCAGAACGAATGAGTAACGTAAGAACACTTTCTTAAAGATTAGGCGAAGCAAAGGGGTTAAGTGACTGCATTTTGTTAAACTTGCACGCACAAGAAAATAAAACAGAAATTTTCTCCGTTAGAGTTAATTATTCATCATTTCACACTGGAATACTTTTCCTATTTGATTCAAATGCAGGTAGGCAGCATAATAAAAGACTAGATGAATTTTAGACCAAATCCAAGTTTGTGGCTACAGCTGTCAAAACAACCAAATGACAAAAATTAAAGTATACTAGTCAACTATTCTGTTTATACCAGTTACTCCTAAATTCTGGTTCAGTAATACTTTTTATAAGTCCATCACAAAAAGAGGCATTATTTATGATGTCCTTATTGGATAATATAGTACATATTGTACAAATATACATTTCCATATCATAGAACCTGTTCTTACTGGAGAATGACCCTTTTCTACACCTTCTTGCTTCTTTGATTTTAAAATGCCCTATCTTTCATCAAACAATCGTGACAGTGATTGAAAGTAATTTTTTTAAATGTCCATACTTGGCAAAATAAAAAGTTGTTGACCTTGATGTTTATCCCTCAATTTGAGGGAAACACATTTTGGGAACTGAAAATCTAAGGGTCTAAAGAGCTACTAGATGACATTTATGTTATAACATACCTTAATGATCTAAGCAAAAAAGTGACCAGAAATTTAATAGAGTTTAATAGAAAGCTCTCTAACCCAAAATACAAAGACAACCAAGAAAATACAGACTTCATGTGAATAGTCACACTGCCACCAGAAATCAAAATATACATGAAGGACAACATATTCATTTTCACACATATCAAATACTGAATAAGTGTACAACTATTGGGGAATGAGTCTGTTGTAGATCCAAGTTTGCCTTTCCTACTCCTGTTAACTAAATCTACAATCCAAAATACAAGTAGAATGTACACTTCTTTATATGGCCTTTATTAATCATTCAACTGCTCTATAGGGAGGGAACTTTTCTCTTGACTAGTAGCTCTCTGTCAAGAGGGCCAATGACACTCTGGGATACATTGTTCCAACTTTAGAAAAATGATCTCTCATTTTACTGATAAATTACCTAAGAGTTAGGAGGAAGCAGTACATGTTATTACGAAAGCCAGTTAGAATCCTACTAGTGAAAAGAAACCCCCAAAAGTGAACATTAGTCCTATACTATGTAGGTATCTAAATATGTTTGGTACTCTGTATATTAAATGCTTCAGTATAACTCACAGAAGAAACCAAAGACTTGGGACATATGTGGAAAAATATCAAGTGGCAGATTTAAACCTTACGTGTTTCAATATGCTATTATTGTCTAGAAACAAAGCTATCATCAACTATCAGAATCCTTATTATATTCTTTGATAAACTGCCTTAGTTCCATATATCCATTTATTAGTTGCTTATTTAAACATTACCTTACATATATAAATAATTTCACAAATATATTTTGGCTATATTCACATTTAAAATACATAATCATTAATAAAATCTACTACCTATATATATATTCATATAAAGGGCAATAAGAAAAGATTACATTTGTTCAACACCATGTGGCAATTCCTGAAATGGATAATTTATTTATCTCATTAATTTTCATATGGAAATGGGAATAATTGTCCCAGTTTTCAGATTCAGAAAAGATGCTCAGAAACTTCAGGCACTAGTAACCAGCTGAGATGAAATTCAAAGTCAGACCTGTTTGGCTTATGACCCATGTACTTTCCTTGGAACCACCTACTTTTGACAAATCAATCTTAATGCCAGTGAGAAACTGTTATCTTTGTTCAATCAAATTAACAGCAACTTTTGTTATCAAGAAACTTTTCGAATTTAAGCAGTTATTTTATCAATAAAATAGCTGAAGTTAAAATAGTTCTGTTAAAAGGGAGGGTACATATAAGTAACTATGAAAATTATTTACTTGTTTAACTTGCTATATATCTTGTAACTGATTAAATACAAAATAATCATCTCACATGTTTATAAAACCACTCAATGGAGTAAGAACCTAGATGAGGAAACTCAGGCACAGAGAAATTAAGCAATTTGCCAAAGGTCCTACAGCTCACATGTGGCACCACACGTATATCCAGCAGTTCAACTCCACAGCCTCTTACCCACCGTCTAGCACAGCACGGCAAGGCACGGCAAGGCACGGCAAGGCACGGCAAGGCACTGCCTTCTCAAACGGAACACACCTATGACAGTCCTTTAAAATTAGTCTTGTTTTAATATTCTACACATTCTGGAGTTAAGTTATTTTTAATTTCCTAAAAGTCTCTCTCTCTGTATATACATATACATACATACACATCTTTTATGTACTGAAATATATACACGTAATAAAAATAAGTGAAGAAAATAAATGACTAAGTATCTAGTTTTAGACCATAAAATTTAATTTCTGGGCCTGAAACTAATATTGAATATGAATTGATCTATGAATCAAAAAGAACACATTGAGAAAATTTATAATTTTAGTTCATTTTAATTTACCTAAATCCACAATTAAAATAGAATATTTTAAGTAAATATTTAAATAATAAAAGCTCTTTACCATGAACCTTCATTTAAAACCATGGGCAAAGCAGAAATTGAAAGCAATCAAACAGTTTTAGTTTGGTAAATTAGAAAACAAAATAAACCAAAACCATAAATCTCCAAAATGTACAAGATGGTTTTTATAGGGTAAAAGCTGAGTGAAGAGCAGAAAAGCTACACAGATTAATGACTACCCCCACAAGCAGGCATGAATAATTGTCACTGAAGTCTACAAAGAAAGGGCAACTTCTGACAAAACAATAGTGAATAGGCTTTGTAAAGCTTTCACAACTTTGATGTGTAAATAATAGAGGGAAATGCATTCCTTGCCCTAAAAGATTTAAGTCCTTTCACTTTAAAATAATTTTGTTTTAGGAGGAAAATATGTAAATTGTCAGTAAACATGAGCTATTATAAAAAATTGCAAAAATGATGGCTAAACCTCCATCAGTCAAAAGATAATTGGAATAAAATAAATACCTCTGGCCTGTGTCTAATCAAATGCAAGTCCCAGCATAAAAGATATTTGCCCCTAAATACTTACATGCTAAACTTGGACCCCGTGCTCTACTCTTGCTCTCTTCACACTTTGAACATTCTGCTTAAAACAAGACCATACTGACCTTGTACTTGTGTATCAGTACAATAGGAAAATCCTTTTCCTAAGTCCATGGTTTCCAAACACAAAGCTGCATCCCTAAGTAACAGCCTATAAATGACCCTAAATAAAAATAGAAATCCTAGCTTCAGGCCATTTTCCATTGTTTCGATCTGCAACAGAAATGGTTACAAAGCAGACCCATGAAGCTAAGGATCTGAGAAAAGCCAACTAAACGGGGCTTCTAAGAGAAACTGGAGTACCTGAGTATCCTTGGTAGGTTCTGCGTCAGAGCTGGCACACCGGTAGAAATAGAAAAGTGCACAAGCAGCAAAACAGAGAGAGATACTAAGATAGCAGAATTAATGACCACCGCCCCGCCAACAAAGCCAAACACAAACAGCAGCATGCATCCAGGATTCATGGCGCTGTGCTGGCATGGTGAAATGCCCGAACCAGGAGGCCTACACGGGGGGCCAAAGGGGTATCTTTGTAGTGAGGATCAGTCATTCAGCTGCTGCCACAAAAACAATGCCATCAGCAGCAGCTTTCCACTCCATCCTGCAGAGCTCCGAGACGATGACGTCATCCCGTTCTCCCCCACCTCATAACCATAGAGCTGCTGCCACTAGCATTTGTGCAGCAATCCTGAGAGACAGCCAGCCTATTAACTGTGTTCCTCTCCACTAAAGAGTCCTAGCTTAGCTCATTGGCTACAATGCTTGGAGATCTACATAATTTATTCACACTCCTACATCAAACAGAAGTCTCACTAACCCTTTCAAACCTGACTCTCTGTAACAAAAAGGACTTTACACCAGGAGAAATGAAAAATTTTCAGCGTTCCCACAAATCATAAACCTAATGTAAACTCCATTAAGTATTAGAAAACAATTAAAATATCTCAATATTCTGCTTATACGGCATAGCTCTCAATTTACCTTTTCATGAAGGCTGCTTCTCTTTTTGTTACTCTGTCTTATAGCAATCCAAACACAGTACAGAGCTTTTGAGTGAGCCTAACTATTGTTCCAGGATTAAAGAACAGAGAAACAGACACAAAGTATTTATTGAGCTTTTTCTCAAGACAAAATGTATAACAAAGCTTACCTAATTCTACTATGAGCTGTAGACTCTAGTTGATCACTCCCTGAGAGCTGATGAAGTTTTGTTCTTTCTAAGTGTTCCATATAATTATGGATCATCTATTTTAAAGGAAGAAAAAAATAATAAGACTAATACCTGGAATAAAAACATCATGTTTTAACAAGGGAAACATTTTTGTATAAATTTCTTATTTATTAACATTACCTGTATGTACAAGAATATTAAGGATAAAACTTTTTTAATGGCAAAGAATATACAAATAATTTACATTTCAGGATCAGAGTACTTTGATTTTGAGTCTTAGATGAGGAACCATATGATAGATAAGCTAAATATGGAAGTGAAAACTTCAAAAATATAAACTATACAAATTGCCAAGAAATTCTATTGTCTTTTTGATTCATAATATCTATACTACCACTTTTAAGAAACCTAAATCTGGAATTAAAACATGTCCAATGCAACAAATTTCAATCATAAAATCAAAAAGCCTTTGCTAGATACTAACATGATATGAGTAAAAAAATAAATTTTAAAAAATAAGAAAGGATATACAAGCAATTTAAAGGAAAGTAAATATTAAGAGTAGGCAAAAAAAAAAGGCTGATGTATTTCTTGGGAATATTCCTTGAATGCTGAAAACTATAGCATAGAATAGCTTTGGAAGTTTCAAAACTGTAGCTGTATAAAGGTGGGTTTCACTCTTAATAACTTAAATATTGATTATAGCATAATAGAAAGATAATTATGGAAAGAAAATATTTTAAACAAAAATTTTAATTTATTTTTCAAAAGCATGCATTTGTTATGAAAATTTTTCTTGGCATTCATGTACAAAAATTAAGAAATATGTAAATCAATTTGAAGTGTTATTTACTTCAAATAAACAAAACACTAAACTCTGATGCATCAATTAAGATGAGTAATTCTATCAAACCACACACTATAAAATAGTTAATCAGGTTGTTCCTCATTAAGACTAGTCCAAACAAGAAATGTATCAGGCAAAGGAAAATGAATATAGAATCAAATGGATATATGGTATGTATTTTTAAAACTTTTAAACTAAAATACTTTTTTTAAATTTACAGATTTTTCTCTTTACTGCCATTTAAAGAACAGTTTTGGGGGAAGGTGGGATGGCTCAGTGGGTTAAGCTCACTTTGCAGCCCCGGGGACTGAGGATGAATCCTGGCCCCGGCCTGTGCAGACCCATATGCTGAACTGGGGAGTACCCCCAGTTTCGTTCTCACTGGGGTGACACCCCAGCCCAGTTCCTGCCCTGTGCAGCCCCGCGCCCACCTGTGGAATGAAACTATGTGGAAAAACCAATGATGTACAACTATGGAGACTGTTCGGGGCCCTCCCCCTTCTCTCTGTCTCTGTATCGCTTTCTCTTTCTCTTTCTCTCTCTGTCAAAAACAATAAAAATAAATCTTTAAAGAACAGTTTTGCAGAAATTGTTATTGCTTTTGTGTCAGCAAGCCAGAAATAACAAGCTGTTTTCTTCTTGTATCGGGAAAAACTTTAAAGGAAACAACATTTTAAAGAGACTAATATAACATAGTAATGGTTGGGCCAAATAGATGTCAACTTACATTTTCAAAGGGTTTAAAAATCTAAGTTATATTTTACATACTGGATAGTAATCATATAAAATTGATTAGTTTAAATGAAGAATCGACATTTCTATAAGCATTCAGATGAAGAATACAGAAATCTCCCATAAATTGCTGTTACAGTAATCGTTATAGCAATCCATTTATTCAATATAGAAAAATAAAATTATAAATAAAATGCAAAGATAAAATCAGTTCTATCTCCTAAATCATCTACCTATGGAATATTCTTGTCTTAAAGGATTATATAATTTTTTTTTTAATTTAGAAAATGTTGAATTTGAAACCTTCAAATTGGTGAACCCCAAGTAATATCAGATATAATATTCTGACATTCCAAAATGGTCTATATAATGAAACTGGTTCCAACCCAACTAAATTAGCATGAAATAGGAGAGAGTAATAACAACTAATAACTAACATTTATTAAACAGCAACTATAAGTCAGCTAGTGTATTTACAGCCATTGCTTCATTTAATTCTCACAACAATATTTCAATTTTATGGGTAAACTCCAGTTTAAGGAGGTTAGAATAACTTGCCCAATTTGACCAGCTAGTTAATGATCATCTGTGTCCTAACTGCCATTAGACAGAACTCAGGTTTCCCTGATTCAATCATCTGAGCTAGTAAGCGTTATAGGACTCTGTGGTGTATCTGGCCTTTCAGTCAATTCTCCCTCCAGGCCAGCAACAAGCTCATTGTCCTTTCTTCCTCCCACCCACAAGAAAATCCCACACCCTAAAACATTTCCTGACGCCTGAAATAAAATATGCACTACATCTTATAAATGCACCAAAAGGTTGAAAAAATTAATTATACAATAAAAAATTAAATTTTAATTACAGGGCTTCACAAATAGCTTCTTTTTTTAAGTAAGTAGAAGGGCAGGATCAGTGCTGTCAGAAAGAGAGAGGCTGGGGAAGCCGGGATGGCTCAGTGGGTTAAGCGCTCACGTTGCAGCCCCGGGGACCGAGGATTGAATCCCGGCCCTGCGGACCCATATGCTGAGCTGGGGAGTTCCCCCAGTTCAGTTCTCTCTCTGTCTCTGTATCTCTCTCTCTTTCTCTGTCAAAAACAATAAAAAATAAAGAAAGAAAGAAAAAAAAAATGTTAAAAAAGAAAGAGAGGTAAGAGAGTAAAATAGGACATGCTTTATAGATAATCTGTTGGGTCAGCAAGCCACATCCCTCTTGATCTCTGAACTGCAACTCCCAATTTTCTCGGGTATGCATGTTAATTCACACATATTCGGGAGTCAATTCAGCAAGCAACACTGTCTGGAAAATCCCAACTCCATTTCCACCTACAGAAATCTTAACAGCTGTTTTGGCTAAAACAGAAAAGCAATGCAATAGTGAAGTCATGGATCCTTTTAATCATGTTGGCCTGAATCTTTCCATATGCAGCCCAAGAATCACATATCTTATATGCACAAAGCCACTATTCTTAAAGTTTTTGAGATGTCATAAAGCAAAGCAGCACAGAAAAATTTCTAGTGTATTTCTAATCTCCATGTGTTATAAACTAATTCAGGCAATGGAATCACACAGAACTAGGTTCAGATCCAGTCACATACTAGGTTTAGGATTTGGGACAAATCACTTCACACTCTCTTTCTAAAATTCAGCCTATAAAATAGGAATGGATAATAGAGTTTGGTCAAAGGATGATATGAGAATGCATTTAAACACTCCCTGATATAAAACCCCGGGTTCAAGTTTTTGACAATTAATATAAGAGTATGTACAACACGTGTAGCCCAAGTGACTCACAATTACTTAATCTTTATATTTCTTCCACTGCCCTCTTTAAGGCATATCATCTTTTAAGCAAATTCAGTAATATGTATACATTTTTGGATTTGATTACAGAACAGTTATTCACATTACAAAAAGAACCATAGCAGATGGCAAACAATGTGTTTCATAAAAGTGCTGTTTAAACATTTTTGTGCTTATAAAAACGGTTGCAGGCTAATACGGTAGTAAAACAATGAAGGTAAAAAAAACCAAAAAAACAAAAAACAATGAAGGTCAAATCCTTCATACTTCCTTTTCCTAAAGGTTTCCAGAATTTATCTAGCATTGAATAAATATTTATAATCGCTAATTGAATGGCATTTCTTAGACAGACGGATACACAGAGAAAAATGTGGACTAGAGCAGAACAAGTCCACATTTCAAAGCAGCTATATCTGTGTTACATAAACTTCCCTGAGGCAGAGCAAAATAAAAGGAGACCATCAGGTCATAGGATTTGCTGTGACTGAGGAAAGGGATCCTATGAAAATAGCTACCGAACTAACATGTGAAATTGGCCTTGGTTATTTGCATTGAAGATTTTTTCTGGGGATGCCAGGATGGCTCAGCAGGTGGAGCACTCATCCTACAGCCCCAGTGTCCAAGGATCAAATACAGGCTCCAGACCGTGTGGACCCATATGCTGAACTGGGGTGTGCCCTCAGTTCGGTTCTTACCAGGGTGAGCTTCCCATGTGAGAGGCCCCCAGCCAGTTCCTACCCTGGGCAGCCCACGGTCCACCCATGGAATGAAACTATGTATTAAACTAATGATGTGCAACTAGAGACTGCTCTGGGTCCTGCCCCTTCTCTCTGTCTGTCTCTCTCTCTATTAAAAACAATAAAATAAATCTTAAAAAAAAAACACCAGGGACCCTAGGATCCCCACAGCGGCTTCAGTGGGTGCTCCCAGAGCTGGGCTCGCGATTGCAGCTCCAAGCACTTGGGAAGCCTGAGGCCCAGATTGACCTCCCTGAGCGTCAGACAGAAAAGGAAGATGCGCAGCACACCCTTCATTTTTTATTAGTCACATATCGAACATGATCAGATTTTGGATCCATAGAGTCAAATAAAGTGTATTCCTCCAAAAAAAACCAAAAAAACATTTTTTTTTTCTGAAATTCTTTTTCCTTCCTGGACTATCCTCTGGAGAACAGAATAGAAAAATTATTATATATTTTCATTTGAAGATGTCAGGTTGTTTCTTCTGTAATATTTATTAAGTAAATTGAGAGAAAAATATAAAATTTCACTTTACAGTGATTTTTTAAAAAATGCATATATTTTATATATACTTCAATTTAATACATCCTAATTTAACAATCCACAATTATTACAAAATTGGGACTTCAATGAAAAATAAAAGTTCATTATTCATCACTATCAATTATTTTTGGCACATAAACGTATTCCCCTAAACATATTTGTAATTATAGCATTGATAAGCATTACCAATCAACATGATGCACAAGGCATTGTTCAGAAAATGAATCATGTAAAGAATCAATAATAGGCCTTTAACAATCAATTGCTTTTTAACAGTCTTTAATATCCACCAAGTGCCATCTTATTAAGATGTGGGTAATGTTTAAATACTGAAAAGGCTGCTGTGAAGTTGTTCCTGTCTTCCCAGAGCTCTATGGGTCTAGCCCTCTGTGGCCAATCTTTTCCCTCTGCCACTGAATGTCAATTCTGTGACACTTCATGCTTCATGTGTGGCTATGTAAGCTAAGATAGCAATAATCAAACCTCATATGGCAGGAAGAAATTTCAACCCCTCCCCAAGAAAGTGTTAAGCACATTATTTCAAAGCAAGTGAAACTGAGTGCAGTGGGGTTTTATCTTCCTCAAAAGCAACAATATATGTCTCCATCAGAGGCAGGGTAAAAGATCACACAAACTAGTATGTGTGAAAGAAAAATGGGAGCTGAACACTGGAACCATCTGTATCATGAAAGAGATTGCACTAGAAATAGAAAAAGAGAGAATCTTATTTTTTTGTAACAAATAGTGCATATATCTATGAAAATTCTACATATTTAGGTATGTGAACCCCAGCCTCATCATGATACACAGAAACAATTTTCACATTAAGAAGATAGGAACAAAAGCAACTCAATGAACGGATGATAGAGAATCCTAAAAAGAAGGTTAAAAATCTCTCAAGTGCATTTTCTAATTTGCTTTGGAGAGATTATGTGCTGGGGTTGTTGATTTAAAATACTGAAATTTCATGCAAAAAACCTGTTTTAGAGTCATTCTGATTCAATACATTGTGATTTGTGATTATGTTACTTGTTATAAGCTTGATGCAAATAAGTCCTTTATACTCCATTATAATACAGACTCTTACCAATAATTAACAATCCATCATTTTCCAATTGGTAAGAAATAGATTAAATAAATTATCATATTATCACATATAGTTTTTATTATACACACATTAAGTTTTTACTTAGCCAACCAAAGAAACAACTAGTGGAACTGTTTTAATAATTACATTATTCTGTGGCACACTAATTTACCAAATAAAAAGTTAATTTCAAATAAAAAAGACAGTGAATGTCAACATATGGTAACTAGGTTAATGCTACATAAATTTAATCTTTTCTGGAAATCATACCCAAGAATTACACGAGCTGATTTTCAAAGAAAAATTAAGACATTTTCTAAAGCTAATTTTTTTGTCTGAATATAACTCATAGTATGGTAAGAACCAGAAACTCACCTCGGTATGTCTTTGATGTAATGCATTATATTCCTTCTTCAGTTCTGCTTCTCTTTCTTCAAGTCTGCTAACTGAAATTAAGATAAATACACTTAATCAAAACAAAATATAAAAAATTTACATGAAATTTCACCTTATAAACGTGGAATGGGTTATCCATAATTCTTAGCAACTTTAGGACTTGGCACTCCATATGAAATTCTTCACAAAGCTAGTAACCTCATTTCAACATCCTTAACAAATAAAACTTTCAGAGGGGGAATAACTAAATTAAAAAAAATAAAAAATCAGATTGCTTCTTCTAATATATACATGTTTATCAGGTCATCTCTCCTAAATAGGTTTTCAACTTGATATAGAATTACCTCTATCAAACATTTACAAATCACCTCATAGAAGTTTTAACCTGAAACCCAAATCATTGATTTCTACATTATTTAAGCTCTTTTACCCCTCCTAAGCAATATGTGAGTATGTCATTATTTGTAAGTACTTTTCTGCTTCAAGACCTTAATTTCAGGGACTCATCTTCTTTTATTTAGCTCCCTCTGCTGATGGAGTTTGTGAGTGGCAGTGATTTGGGGTAGGGCTCAGAGTATACAACCTTATGATATTAAAAAAAAAAAAGTTTTACACTAAAAAAACAATCTAAAATAATATTTTAGAATGCCAGGACAGGATTTCACAAGAAAGAATGATATCAGGGAGAAATGATGCTGAGAAGGAAGTCCAAGCAGGAACACAGAAACCAAGACAGTCATGAGAATGCCCTAGGCACTGTTAAAACAGAGAAGGGAACACAAAAACATGATGGTGGTGAGGCAGAGGAGAGACTGGCCAGCCTGGAAGAGCACATACTTGCTGGCTAAGGATCAGTGGGAAACAGTCTGCTTGGGAAAAATAAAGCTGGTGCTAGAGGAGCTTGTCAGGATACTCACTTAAATCTGTTTGAAGGCCTGACATTAGCTGGAAATTTCTCTTGGTGTAAGGGTCAGCTACCTGCAAACAGGCAAGGTTGTTTGTAAGCAACAGCCTGTGACTATATCAGATGGCTGTAGAAGTAACTAGTATGAACTATCAGCACCTACACACAAATGTTTTCACATGCCTAATGTTAACACATCAGACACCAAACAACACAACGTGTGCTGCTTGCTAAACTCATCTTTGGTTTGAATAGCTTTACTTGACACCTTTGAATCTTGAAAATATGTCATCAGTTAGGAAAACTGTAGCTCTGACTTCTGATTGTTTCTAATCAAGCCTACGTATATGCTGGCCCATTAAATTTACACCACTGAGTAAATACCCATTATAGTCCCCATGGAGCACACATGTGCTACTCATCTTATCCTGTGGCTGAGGGCAATAAAAAGCAAACTTATAGTGCAGATGTGTTGTGATAATACGATATTGAAACCATAATAATTTTTAGTGCTCCTTCTGATTTTTATTTTAAAACAGAAAATCCAAGCAAATTGAGATATTTAGTAACAATATCAAAATAAGCATTTTCTACTTCTTGTCAATTAAACTAACTGATCTAAGAGCTTAATCCTAACACTACTGCGTAAACCATAACTATTTTTAATTGCATATTTGCATAAATCAAGATTTTCTTGGTATTATGCAAAAAAAGAAAGAGAAAAAAAAAAAACCCAGGATGTCCAGGCTAAAATAAAATCACATTGTCATCCAAAACCCTCAATTTCCAATTTGTGCCCCACAGTAGAACCTCACTCACTGTTCTTATCAGCTAACTTGATATGAATTCAAAACAAATTTATACCACCATCACCACCACTATTATAAATAAGAGCTAACATTATATAGTATTGTACTTATTACATAACATACAGTGTCCCATGCACTTTATATAAACTACTTATTTGAGCCTGACTTTAACTTAGGATGAAAGTATTATTATATTCATTTTAGAAATGAGGAAACTGAAATAAAGAGGAGTTAAGTAACCTCCCCCAAAGTCACACAGCTAATAAATGGCAAAACCAGGATTCCTAACGGAGAAGTCTGGGTCCAGAATCTATTTTTAATTACCATGCTCGACTGACACTCAAGAAATATTCCTTTTGGGGAAGCCGGGATGGCTCAGTGGGTTAAGCGCTCACTTTGCACCGCTGGGGACCGAGGATTGAATCCCGGCTCTGGCCTGTGTGGACCCATATGCTGAACTGGGAGTTCCCCCAGTTTCGTTCTCTCTCTGTCTCTGTATCTCTCTCTCTCTCTCTCTCTCTCTCTCTCTCTCTCTCTC
>PVKE010039649.1:0-14926 GCA_004027555.1 Craseonycteris thonglongyai
GCCCTTTGGGATCTTGGGGATGACGTCCTTGGGCTTCACGAGGGCCTTGATAGCCTCAGCGAGGTGCACTCATGGCCTTGACGTTGTTGGCTTGCATCTCCTTCAGGCCCTTCTTGTTGTGCTTCTTGGCCAAGCACATAATGTGCAGAAACTTGGGGTCCACCCCCTATGTAATTTGTGTCTTTATGGTGGGATTTTTTACTGTTGTTTCAGTGCCATTTTAGGGACTGGTTGTGTGTAGTGTGGTTCTTGGACTTGGCTATGTCTGTACTGAAGACTGCGGCTCCCCTTTAATGTTATGGTTATAAGAAAAAATTGATGCCACACTTTAAAAGTGTTACCGGTATTTGCTACATTCAAATTTGGAGTAGATGTGAAACAATTATACGGATTTAAAGCTAGCTCCAAGACCATAAATAAAACATAACAAAATAGTGGCAATTAAGCAAAATTTATAGGAGGTGTTTAGGGGTGTGCAACAAAGGGTGGTGTTATTTTTGGTCATTTTTAACATGTGCCATTTACTAATGATTCAAAAATAATCTGTGAATAGCACATTGGGGAACTTTACAGCCTGTGTTAAACTGAAGGCATTGCAAACTACATAAACTAAGAAATAGAAATGACCTAAATAACATAGGAATTCTATTATTATCAGTATAAAGATGTATATTTTGAAAACCATACAAACACAGGGAAACTGGGATGGCTTAGCAGGTTAAGCGCTCTCTTTACAGTTCTGGGGACCGAGGATCAAATACCTGCCCCGGCCCGTGTAGACCCATATGCTGACCTGGGGTGTGTTTCTCATGTGGGAGACCCTCAGTTCAGTTCTCTCCCACAACCACCCCCCCCCATTTGGTCCCTGGCTCGAGGGGGCATGCTTCCCATGCAGAAAGCCCCCAGCCCAGTTCCTGCCCTGTGTGGAACAAAACCATGTTGAAAACTGAAGATGTACAACTATGGAGACTGCTCTGGGCCCTCCCCCTTCTCTCTGTCTTTGTCTCTTTCTGTGTCTGTAAAAAACAATGAAATAAATCTCTAAAAAAATTCAAGTATAACATTTATATAAACAAAATGCTGAAAATGATTAATGACTTATTGGAAGACAGATGGGGTTTAATAATTCTAAAATGAGGACTCAGTGTTTTTTGTGGTAACTTATCACTGCTTCTCTTTTTGTTTCCTTGCCAGCTAGGTAGCATGTATGCTTATCTAAAATTGTTCCTTCATAATCTAGCTCACTTTATTTTCCTTAACAACCAGCTAATCACAAAAGAAAGAGGGATAACATATTACAAATGTTTGACCTTAGGTGTCTGTAGCACAGTGGTTATGGCACAAGCTCTGGAATGATATTATTTGCTTTATGGTCCCACCAGTAGCTATGTAATCTGGGCTAGGTTACTTAATCTCTGTACCTCAGTTTTCTCATATTTATAATGAGATACTCATAACATCTGTTGTGAAAATATGTGAAGTGCAGACACATAGAAATACTATATATATTAGCTACTAATATTGCTATTAATTTCATTATTTTGTGTATGCCTTATACATAGATATTGAGTGAACAAGATTTTTTAAAGAGTTTGTGCCTGAAGAGAAATTATATGATAGATACTGACATTTCAGGCAGTGAAACGCCCCCTAGTGAGACATTCTCCTGAGTACCAAGCCTCTTAGTGGTTTTAAATTATATGTAAGTAGGTGCCTTCTGGTTGAATTAAAATTGTTTATAGAATTGTGATATTTTAAACACCCAGCTCTCTTTCTCAATTAGATAAAAACTATTATCTAATTGGATGTTGGGTCATGTTATGAGGATAAGTGTCGAGTTTCTATCAAACCTAGAAATGGCAAAGGATAATTTAATGTGCCATCAAGCAGACAGACAGATGCCCTGACACCATGGGTGTTAGTTTTAGAAAAGAGGCATTATTTTTTCCTGATAAACATTAGAAGGGAAAAGAGGGAGAATGACTTGCTCTAGTGTTATTACTGACTACAACATAGGTAAGTGAAACTGTGGAGTAAATTCAAAGCTAAATAACAAAAAATGTCTATAGATACCTTTATCTGGGATACATGCAATCCATCAGATAACAGCAAAAAAAAAGATAAAGATTAAAAAAAAATCATTTGATAAAATATAATAGTAAGTCTAATATCACTTATTTAGATATCAATGCTCATTTTGTTATCATAAATAAAACCGTAAGCTTCCATGAAGTCACTGAAACAGTGCCGTTGGAAGAAAACTTAATGTTTCTTCTCCTTGTGATATTAATGAGAATAGCTCCCTTCCTTTGGCCATCAAGGATCCAAAAGATACAGATAGTCTATAGGTGAGGAACTAAAACTGATTAAAAAAATAGATGATGGATTTATACAGAGAACTTGTAAGGGATGAGGATTGAAAAACACAAAAACAGGTTAGGCTGACTACCTCGCACAGATTTAGCAGAATCATTTAGCTGAGGTATAAATGTAGTATCAGAAATAAAATAAACATGACCTGATTATCACGAACTGCTTCCTGACTGCGATAATTATTTGGTGCGGGGACTCTTCTCAAGGAAATTGGGACAGCTCTGGGACCTGAGCCAATTAGAAGTAGAAGAATGCTCCCTATCCACCCAAACAAAACACAAATAAAGCAATAATGACAAGTGAGGGTCCTGATGCATATATCTGACTACTTCTCTGTTTCTGTTTATCTCTGTCTCTGTCTCTGTCTCTGTCTCTCTCTATCTCTCTAGGGTCCAGCAGAAATAATGCCCCCTTTTTATAACCTGGTAATCTATACTAAATCTTTTACTACAAAATCATACACATGTAATTCTGTAACATAACAATATCATACTCAAGCTTAAAAAAAGGCAGTACTTTTGCTGGAATGAATATACATATATTCCTCCACAAGAAATGGAGGAATAGTAACACCGTGAGGTTGGAAAAGTGGGTGGCCTTTACACATTTTTGGTTCATATTAATTGTAATTTAGCAAGGAAGAAGTAAAAAGATACAATAGGAGATAGAGTGCCTGCCCAATTTGGCATGGCAGAAACTTGGGTTTTTGTCATTTTTTCTTTATTTTAGTTTGCAGATTTTACTTCACTCTTCAAAAAAAAAAAAGAGATGAATTGATGTTATATAAATTCTATGAAAATCATAGAAATCAGGATAAAAAATAAAAATGTTCAAAATATGATTACAGCCTAATTTTCTTCAAAATCGCTTTCAGAATGGTATTCTCCTGTGAAAACAAATTGTTCCTTTCTTCTTTTATTATTATAATTCCTTGATTTTAGTTGGGCTTCCCAGCTAAAGTCTGGCTTTTCCAGCCTCCTTTAGTGTTAGATATAGCTGTATAGTTATAAACTTCCTTCCCTCTGTTCTCTTCTAGCTAACTGAATTGAAGTCCAGATGTTGAGGATGGGGCAAAAATCTTGCACCCTAAGTTGGGAACTATATTTTCAAAATGATAGAGCAACAAGACAGAGGGAGGCTAGGAAGAGAACTACCATAGTATCTTGTATCGGAGAGAAATACAACTTTTTAGCTTGTCATCTCATTTACATTAGCCAAAATGACATCATAACAGTCAAACCTCTCTAAAACCCATAGTCAGTTCTTTCCACCATAAAATTGGGACAATGTCACTACTTATCTTGAATTGTTATTAAGATTAAACAAAATAAACCCTTTAAAATATACAGTATTGTGTCTAACATATTATTTGGTCAAGAAATGCTGGGGAAAACAGGATTGCTAAGTGGGTTAAGAACTTGCTTTGCAGCCCTGGGGAATGACGATTGAATCCCGGCCCTGGCCCTTGTGGACCCATATGCTGAACTGGGGTGTGCATCTATGCGGGAGGCCCCCAGTATGGTTCTTGCCCCCCAGTTGGGCTCCTGCCTCAAGGGGTTGTGTCTCACATGTGGGAGGCCCCCAGCCCAGTTCCCACCCTGCATGGGCCCCGCCCACCTGTGCGGAATGAAACCATGTTGAAAACTGATGATGTACAACTATGGAGACTGCTCTGGGCCCTCCCCTTCTCTCTGTCAAAAACAATAAAATAAATCTTAAAAAAAAAAAAGAAATGCTGCTATAAGCTTTTGGGTGTTTTTTAATAATGGAAGCTTTTGTGCTAAATCTTCAATATTTCACTCTCTTGATGTTCCATACAGTTACTCTACTAACTTAGCTTTATTCAGCCCAATCTTATGCATTGATGACACTCAAGATGAAGAAGGAATCATGTAATTATGGAAACTGGGCAGATCTCCATGGTCCTCAGCCTTAGTTGAGTTTTCCAGGCAGTTGTGTGACATGTCAATATCTGTACATGTTTCTCATTCTCCTTTCCATTCACTCAGGAGTACTACAAGTTCTGATCACCCTGCTCAACCCCCTTACATCAATGTTCCATCCCTCAATAATGAGCTCAAAGTATGTCATAAGTCCCTCAGTTCCCCATCCCTATTCTCAAACCAATCTAAATCTGAATTCACTCTTCTACTTTCAGAGAAAGAAATGACGAACTTTCTGTACACTTGATAATTATTTGTTTCCGTCAGGAACTGACTTCCTTATTAATTTTATCATTGCCCTATATTTTTATTTTTTCGCCTTATATGTGTCTTCCACATACATAAAAAAAAGCATATGCTCGTCTTTCTCCACTTGTGAAAATCCTTGTCATTTCTTTTATCTCTTCTCCTGTACTTATTTTCTCTCTTCTCTAGAATCAAGCTGTATCTATATCATTTAGTCCAATTCACTCTTGAATCCCCTGCTACCTGATTTCTGCTTTCATCCCTCTAATGACACTATTCTAGAAAAAGTCATAAGTGGCACACTATAGACCTCTATACAGCACACAACTTGAGAATTCATTGTTTGAAAATATCTCTTTTGATACCCAAAGCATCCCTTGATTTTATGATTGTTTTTGTTTTTTTCTCTTTCCAACCTTACATTCATTTCATAGTCTTTTAATTCCTTCCCTGTATATGTTTTACATACTGATATTCTCTTGGTCACTGTCCTTGGTCATTTTCCTCTTCACTACTCTCTTGCTTCTTTTCTAAGGCCATCTGTTGTTTTTTATTGCTATCCATGACAATTTCTTAAAATATCATTTTTACCTTCATGACCTCGCTGGAAAATGCGGCAGTCTGACTCACTGAACACCATTTCAACCCCCTATAAGAGGCTTTCTTTAGAAACTAGAAAACTAAAATCTATATTTCTCAAGTACTCTTGCAACCCTTGGTGTTTGCACTAGCTTCTGTTAAGCCAGCTGCAATGTAGATGTGAGGTAGTATGTGCACAAATCTTCTGTTATTGTTGCTGTGCCTTTGATTTTCCTAGTGAGGTCCTGATATCTGATCCCTAACTTCTTGCATATCCAGAGGCAGGATAAAGTGTATATATTTTGAAAGAATAAATTTCATCATATTTGGTGTGGTTCTGATTCTGTCAGTTGAACAAGGAGCTTTCTAATTCTATTGTTCTTGATCTTAGCAGATGTAGCAACTCCATTGGTGAACCAGGTTTATTGTGTCATTGAGAGTGTTGTTCTGGAAGTTTGGGCTATAAAATTCTTCACATCTACATTTATTCTGAATGTGTTCCATAACACTTAATGGATCTCTTTGAGATTATCCTGGCAAATGCAGATCATATGGCCTGCATTGGAGAACTTTGACTAGTTTAACTCCCAAAGCATTGTCTGCAGCCAGTCTTCTCCTTTAAACTTTATGTGCCTTAAGAATTACAATCTACTAAGTAACTCACATTGGTAAAACTGCAAGGTGGCAAATTCAACCAGCTGAAAACTAAGCATATTGTCTTTTCCCTACAAACCTATGCTTGTTTCTGAACTGTTAATGTTTGTTAATGACAGCATTGTCTACGTTAAGCTTGTCCAACCCGCAGCCTGTGGGCTGTGTGCAGCTCAGGATAGATTTGATTATAGCCCAACACAAATTCATAAACTTTCTTAAAACATTAAGAGAACTTTTTGGAAATCTTTTTTCTAGCTTGTCAGCCATTATTAGTGTTAGTGTATTTCATATGTGGTCCAGGACAATTTTTCTTCCAGTGTGGCCCAGGAAAGCCAAAAGATTAGACACCCCTGGTCTACATAATAAATCAAGGTACAAACCCAGGGGCCATCTCTCTTACATTCTACCTCCAACTTATCACTGTCTAGGGTAGTTTATCTTATCAATAGTTTTCATACACAATTTCCCCTTTCTTTATGATTTCTTTAATTTAAACTTTTATGTATTTTGACCTGGATTATTGTCATAACTTTCCAAGTTCCCTTTCTTCTATTCTTTATCTAAATCATCTAGCCACCTCAATTTAGGCAGTTTTGATATGTTACTGTGTTGCTTACAAACTTTGTCATTGTCTGCAAAATAGAGTATAAATCACTCGTATGGTATGTAATCAATGACATCCGTGAGCTGGTCCATGCCTGTCTCTCCAATTTAATTCCTAAGTGCATATTTCAAACCCTATCAATTCTGAACTGCCGGCAGCACCTGGAACACACCAGAGTTGTCATGCCTCTGTGTCTTTTCTTCCTTTCTGTTTTCTCTCTCCATTACCCTGACTGAGGTGCAAAGTGAGCCTCAGGGTTTTGTCATACATTGTTGCCAAATCAACCCCCTTAAAAGATAGTCATGGAGTTGACATTCTTTTTAATGTTTGAATGGATAAAAAATTATTCTTTCCTCAAGTGGATTCAAGAATCATACTATTTATTTTAGAGATTTAGAAAGTTTAAATTGCTTTCTCAAGGTTGCCCAGCATGGAATAGCAGGCCTGGGTCTCAAATTCAGGTATGCTTATGTAAACCCAACGCTCCTTTTTTTCACCATAAATGGAATGCAAGTGCTCTCAGGACAAGAAAATGGGGGAGGGAATGGGAAAATAAATGAAGGTAGGAGTCTTGGACTTTGCTAGCATAAATGCTTCCATACCTCTCATATATTAGCTTTCCTAAGAGCCACTCCAAAAAACAAGCTGAATAATTTCTATCATTCAACTTTGGGGGTACAATAGGCTTTTGAAAAATCTTGATAGTTACGTCTTTAAAACTATTCAGATAGGCTCTTCCTATTTACTACAAATTAGAAAACTGTAGCTATTTTCCAATTGAAATAAAGGAATTACTACTTAAAGTATTGAAATTTTCTTACCAGGTGATATTTTAATTCAAGAATGGATAGACAGATGTCCAGTATCATATTTCCTTTTGAAATGGTGGAGAAATTGAGGGAGAAGTGAAAAATTTTGGTCAAGGTTAGAGAGGTGTGGTGGATAGTAAAATTACTCCTCTTCTTGAACACTTGCTTTTTGCCTGGATTTTTAAAAAATGAAATCAACAGCTTCACATCAGCTACTGATCAGGTACCAGATGGCAAAAACTTTCAGTCACTACCACCTAGGGCTATATTCAAACCAATGAAAGGCCTGTATCTCATTATCAGTCTCCCGAGTTCCCCATTCTCCCACGTGGTACTGTCTTTTTCAAGTAGAAAAGTGACATTATTTTAAAAACTGCCCTTGTTTTAGATACCAAAAAATTCTGATAATTTAAACAGGTTTGTCCTTTAGTTTTTTGATTTTTGTGTGACATTATTAAACTAGCAATGAACACCACCATAACAAAAGTGTAAAAATATCAAACCAAATCAAAGTAAACTATATGATAACACCCACAAATCTTGTTTCACACCAAGAATTATAGGAGATTGAATAAGGTTACTGGGTTTAGAAAATAAAAATACAGAATGCCCCTTTACATTTCAATTTAAAATAAACAAATATTTATATTTTTAGTACACATATGGCTCAATATTAAATGAAATGTACTTACAGTAAAAATATTATTCATTGTTTGTCTGAAATTCACTTAACTAGAATCCTGTATTTTATCTGTCATAAAAACCCTACGAATAAAGAATGAACAGTTAAACTTATTTTGTATAAATGAAAAAACAAGGATGTGTAAGTTGCTCACAAAATGTGTTATGAAGTCCACTTAAGCCATTTTATGCTCTGTGGGAGAAAATCATGTCTTAAAACCATTATTATAACACTGAAAGTCTAGGAAGAATAAAAGAGAAAAAATGACTACAGTTTTCAGTTTGAAAATAAAGTTGGCTAGCATGAAAAGGCATGTGGCAAAATGAAAGGTATTTTGTGTAGTTTTCTTTTTTTCTTTTTCTTTTTTAGTCCCTCTTATAGAAATAGAACCCAGAAATTGTTTTCCATATTTGTTAAATAAGGAAAATGTGCTGCTCCTAATACGAAAACTACAGGGCAAGTATTAGGTTTAGCAACATTATTCACTGAATAACAATATCTGTGAATTTGTTCAGGTAAATCTGTGAAGGTGGAAGTTCAAATCCTACCATGAGTATGATGATATGGTGTCTATAATTAAAAGGTAGTGAACAGATAAAAGAGGAAATATAAAAATATCTGCCTAGGTACAGCTTTCATATTTTTATCTTGTGTCTTGTTTCAAGAGCAATGAAAGAATTGTAACATCCAATAATTTTCCTTTCTAATAACCTCATATGTACACATATGGACTCAAACCTCATAGCCATTGTATCAAGGACATTAAGAGCAAAGATAAAGAACACATCAGAATTCCTATTGGGTGTATGTTCTTATCTTGATCCATGGAGATTTATATATCTAACATCCTATAACATCGATAAATATAAATCTTAGGCACTAAGGAAATGGCATGAATCTTTGTAATTCATGATGTAAGTGTCCCTAAGGATTAGCCTTCTGAAAACCAACAAATGCAATGAAACAGAAAGTACAGGGAGCTGACATCATGCCCTTAACCCAAGATGTTGTAATACAGACAGAAAAAAGTTTCTGAATTGTAAGCTATGCATTCTGATATTAATTAAAATGTGAGTAAATGACCTTGTGTGTTATGCTATAACCATAGTTGGTTTTTATATATATTTTATTTATTTATTTATTTTGACAGAGGAGAGAGAGAGAGAGATACAGAGACAGAGAGAGAACTGAACTGGGGGAGCTCCCAGTTCAGCATATGGTTCCGCACGGGCCGGGGCCGGGATTCGATCCTCGGTCCCCGGCGCTGCAAAGTGAGCTCCTAACCCACTGAGCCATCCCGGCTTCCCCCATAGTTGGTTTTTAACACATTTGTTATTTGAAAAGTGAAGCTACTTTATTGTACTTTCCAACTTTCTTTCTTTCTCTTTCTTTTTTCCTTCCTTCCTTCCTTCCCTCCTTCCCTCCTTCCTTCCTTCCTTCCTTCCTTCCTTCCTTCCTTCCTTCCTTTCTTTCTTTCTTTCTTTCTTTTTTTCTTTCTCTTCTTCCTTTTTAATGTTAGGGAAATAAATGTATCTTGAGTATGTGATAATATTAGCCATTTTGTCTTCTGAAAATTTGGCATACTTGTAATATTCTGTGAATACTATTTTTTTCTCCCAAATAAAATAAATACTTGGTGACATAAAAATGTTCTCATAAAACAAAAATATAATATGAAGGAAAAATATATTTTTCAGAGTATTATATGATAAATGTTTTATTTCATAGATACCTATCTATATTTACTAATTTATGAATTCATGTTGTAAGCAAATTGGTAGACTGTCTTGTTTTATGGTTTAAAATGAATAGAATCATATCTGTGAATTCATGCTAACCTTAAATCTTCCTATTGAAAACAGAGTACTCTGTTGCCAGAAAGTTGTGTACTCTTTTGGAATGCAATGATTTTTGGGGTGGTGAGGATGTCAGGGTGCTGAGGGATCCTTGCTTTGTGTCACAGAGCTACCGATGAACCAAAGAATGATCATTGGCATGTGGAAGAGACAGAGTGGACTTGAGGTGCCAGGAGTTTCACACACACTTCAAAATCATGAAAAGCAGTTATTGGGAAAATGTCATGTACTCACAGCTCACTCTACATGCTGCTTCTAATCTTATTTGTACAAGTACAGGGAAACATCTACTAACAACAGAGATGATTTCTTTCCCTTTGTTACAATTTAGTATTGATCGATCGCTGTGCAGAAAGGTTGACATAAATCCCAGAATGGGTTTAATTATAAGTATACATAAAAAAGTAATAGGCAGAATAAGTAAGAGATTAGTTAGCAGATTTCTTTTTTACAGAACCACACTATGCAACTTGAGCAGCGGTGGTAATTAACAAAGAAAAAAAAAACTACATATATATAAAAGTCCCCAGTCCAATTTAAAATTCATTTATCTCTTTCTCTTTGAGCCAATTCCCACAAAAGCATTTCAATGCTATCTCTCTTATTATGGTACACGAATCACCAATGACTACAAATGCCAAACGAGAAAATTAAAGTGGGATGAGACATGGAAGAGAATGGGTAATATGCAAAGGCTGCCTCCCAAAACTCATCCGAGTGTGATGTGATATAAAACGTACTATAACTCTAGATGTCAACATTTTTGCATTTCTGCCAGTCTTCAAATAGTCCTGAAAATTTAGCTTAGTTATATCTTCTCCACTGGTGGCTTTTATATTATAAACAGAATAAGTCTTAGAAATAAGAATCTGAAACTTCATTTCACAATATGTTTCTTTTCTCTTCAGCTGATTACGTTTACACTATCTCATTTTGTCCAGGGGACACAAATTGGTTTCTCAGGTCATGCTGTTATTAATATGATTTTTAAAAAATAATTGAATTTAACATAGAGGTTGGTTGAGAAAAGGGGCAAAATAAAAATTATAATTCTTGGTGTGAAAACATCAAAAAGTAAATAGAACACATGGTGTTTTTTTGCTGATTTCAAAATGTTTAAGACATGTTGAATTTATTGATGGGTACAATATAACAGAAGTAGGGCTTGCCAGAACATTGCTGTTCATAGGGTGTGAATGGTTCATGAGAAACTTTGCTAGGTAGTCAAAAAATATTTCACTGGGATAATTTAGTTTGGTCTTTTCTAAGATCAGTGTTTTCCATCAATTTTAGAAATATTTACTTCATAAATCAAAGTTAATAATAAACTTCTACCTATTGATTACTAAATTTTCCTTCTTCTGCCATCTTGTTTCTTGTTACTTTACATGAAAGACATTTTTCTACAAGTTTAACCAGTCTAAACTCAATTTGGGGTAAATAAAAGTGATTAAAAGCTCCAGTTTATAAAACTAATTTCTATAATACTATAAAGATGAAGATTAGCATTTTAATTAACCATTAACCAGCAGCCCTAATTACTATATTAAAAGCATAGTACATACTTAGTAAATACTAATGATTGGCAACTGGTAAAAATGGCAGAGTATTGCTTTGAACTTTTACTTGCATTGATATAATTATATAGGAAACAGTAAATAATAAAATTATTTAGCTGTTTTTGCTTTTACGTATATTTTATAGTATATATATCTTACACTTGTTTTTGAAAAATTTCTATAAATAAATCTAAAGAAAAACAAGCAATGATATAACGTTTCTAGTAAAAAATAAAAATAATTGTTTCTATATCTCAAACTCTCTATATTAATTTATACATATGACCACGACTGTCAGGCTTTGATTAAAAATAACTACAATTGCAAAGGTGTTGCATTTTAATATGCATTGATATAAAAGGACCAAATCACATCAACCTGTGTGACTCAAATCAGTGAGATGGCAGTCTTTCTGAGTACTGAGTGCCATAATTCAATGCAATTAAAGCACAGAGCCACTGTTTGATTGAAAATAGAAAAGATTTTTAACAAGAAGCTTCCCCTGAAGCAGACTGGCATTCACCTGATAGAAGAAAATGTAAAAATTAGTTTATGCTTCTTTACATTTTAGGAAAAGAAAACTACAGAGTAGCAATTTTACCACATGTTTGCATTAGAATTGCTGCAATGATGGAGTGCATGCTTAACATGAAAAAGTATACTGTGCAGTGTAATGCCATTCTGACAAATGATAACTAAAATACATTTTCTAAAATGAAAACCTGCCAAAGTGAAAATGGGCATCCAATTCTTACCTAGTTGTGTAACAGTTAAAAAAAGTTTTAAAACCCTAATTCGAGAGAATTTCTTTTATATCAAATGGCAAGGACTTCCTGAATAGATTGAAACAATGAAATTTTGAAACATAACTAAAGAACAAATGATTTAATCTGATTCTCAGCACTGGTGTATTTACAGCTCAACAGGGTTTGTATTGATGAAAGACAGCCTGCAACATTAGCTCTCAGTAATATTTTTTTATAACTATCTCAGGCAATTACTTTGAAGCTGAAAAAAGAAATAATGCTTGCAGCTTGTTTTTCATAGGACAAATAGAAAAATCAAGATCATTTTAAATAAACTAAATAGTATAAAAAAGTGACTTTCATAAATCTTACATAAAACGCTTACACTAAAAATAACAACAAAAAATAAACAGAAAACCCCAAACAAACAACTCTGAGGAAACTAAACAAACAAAATAACCTTAGGTCATTTAAAATGTATTGCCCCTAGAACATTTAAAAAGAATTATTTCATAGGCTCCTCACCAAAATGGACAAGTTAGGCCACATTGAGCTAGGGCTTGAACTGCAAACAATTTAAAATATTTTAAAGATAGTTAAGGCATTTTTTGAAATTGGGATATTTGCATTTCAACTTCATGTCTAAGAAAGCATTTTTGCAACAATTGAGTATATATTTGTATTCCCTCTTAGGTGTAAAAACTGAAAATATAAGGGTAATTTTTTTCCCTGAAAGCTTTTGGACATTATATTAAAGGGAAAGATCATCATGAAATACAGAAATGTCATAAAAGTTTTTGAAAAAGACAAATTTCACTGCTCTAAAAATTGTTGTTTGACTAAAAACACTTACATATCATAATTAGAATAATTGTGGTCTTCATGTAAAATATCTCAATGTAAGTTTCACAAAAATGCCAATAATATGTTCAATTAGGAGTTGATATTCAAAATTTATAAAGAACTCATGCAACTTAACACCAAAAAAAATCTAACAATATAATTAACAAACAGGCAGAGGACCTGAAAAAAGATTTCTCAAAGGAGGACATGCAGATAGTTAGTACACATATAAAGATACTTAATGACACTAATTGTCAGAGAAATGCAAATGAAAACCAAAATGAGACATCACCTCACTCCCTTTAGAATGGCTCTCACCAGTAAATCAACACACAACTGTTAGTGAGGATGTGGAGAGAGGGAGCCCCTTTGACATGTTGGTCGGACTACATTGGTGCAGCAACTATGGAAAACAGTATGGAGATTCCTTAAAAAGTTAAAAATATTTATTGTCCTGTTGATTACAGCCATTCTAACAGGTGTGAGGTGCTACCTCACAAGTGCTGGAGAGGCTGTGGAAAAAAAGAATCTCTCATGCACTGCTGATGGGGATCTAAATTGGTACAACCACTATGGAAAGGCAGTATAGAGGTTCCTCAAAAAATTAAGAATAGAATTACCACACGACCCAGTAATCCCTCTTCTTGAAAACCTTCCCTGAAACTTGAAACCCTTAGTTTGAAAAGATATATGTACCCCAACGCTCACAGTGGCCAAGTTGTGGAAACAACCAAAGTATCCTTTGATAAATGACTGGATTAAGAAGTTGTGGTACATTTACACAATGGAGTATTACTCAGCAAAAAGAAAAGATGAAATACTGTCATTTGCAATAACATGGATGGACCTTGAGGTCATCACATGAGAAGCAAAACAAGTCAGATTGAAAAAATCAAGAACCATGTGACTTTACTTATATGTGGAATATAAAATTGGAAGTAACAAATAAACAAAAACTCATGGATACAGTCAATAGTTTAGTGGTTACCTGAGGGTAAGGGGGGAGGGAGGAGGGGGTTGGGGGAGGAGGAAGGGGCATCAAATATATGGTGATGGAAAGAGAACTGACTCTGGGTGATGAGCACACAATGCAATACATAGATGATATAATGTAGAATTTTACACCTGGAACCCATGTAATTTTTTCTAACCAATGTTAATTCTTAAAAATAATTAATTAATTAAAAATAGAAGTGCCATATAACCCAGCAATTCCACTCCTGGTATTTATGTGTAGAAATCCAAAACACTAATTAAAAAAGTCATGTGGACTTCTATGTTCATTGCACCATTATGTACAATAGCCAATTGGGAAGCAACCCAAGTTCCCATCAGTATTGAATAAAGAAAAAATGGTACATATATACAATGAAATATTTCTCTGCCATAAAAAAGAATAAAATCTTACCATTTGTGACAACATGGATGGACCTGGAGGATATTATGCTATGTGAAGTAAGTCAAATAGAGAAAGACAAATACCATATGATCTCACTTATATGTTGAATCTAAAGAATAAAATAAATGAACAGACAAAACAGAAATAAACTCATGGATACAGAGAACAAACTGATGGTTGCCAGGTAGGAGGAAGTTTGGGGGCTGGGTGAAAAAGGTGAAGGGATTAAGAAGTATAAATTGGTAGTTACAAAACAGTAATGGAAACATAAAGTAAAGCTTAGAGAATATAGTCAATAATATTGAAATAATTATGTGTAGTGCTAGGGGGTACTACACTAGTCAGAAGAATCATTTTGTATATTATATAAATGTTTAACCACTAGGCTGTATATCTGTGCATTTTTATTGAGCTGCTTTTAGTTTTAGTTAAGAGTTTTATCTTTAAAAAATAGTAACTTTGAAAAAGTTTACATAAACAATGATGTATATCATTCTGGAATGGACATGAATGCAATCTAACAAAGAGCTCTGATTTTGCATCCAAGGAAACTCGGCCAAGCTCCATTGACAATCAAGTCCAAATTATTTGCTGGCAAAACAAAGGTGAAATCTTGATTATTCCGATTTCCAC
>PVKE010039650.1:0-14926 GCA_004027555.1 Craseonycteris thonglongyai
TCTTCAGTGCATAGTTATTTCTATTTTACTTTTTGACAGAGAGAGAGACAGAGACAGAGACAGTTAGAGAACCGAACTGTGGGAACTCCCCAGTTCAGCACGTGGGTCCTGCCTGGGCCGGAGCCGGGATTCGATCCTCGGTCCTCATGGCCTCAAAGCGAGCGCTCAACCCGCTGAGCCGTCCCGGCTTTCCCCTGATGTAGAAAATCTTAAACTCCACTTAAGATTTGAGGTACAGATCAGGGAAACTGAGGTGAAAGGCCAGGTGTGGAGGACAATTGCAAGAGGGCTGAAAGTCCCAGCATACCTAATAGCTAGCTCTATGGCCTCTGCAATCATGCTGCCTGAGTTTGAACCCTGGCAAGGCCATGTCTTGACTGTGGGAGTCACCGTCTCTGCCTCAGTTTCCTCATCGGTATGATACAGTATTCAAAACGGTACCTTCCTACTAGAGTTGCCCGGAGGATTAACTAGGCCGTCACAACAATGCTGGGTAGATGGTAAACTCTCGGTAAAGGTTAGGTTATGCCATCATCCTCAGACCCACGGGCAGCCCCAGGCTCATTCCAGGCTGAAGGTTCCTTCCACCCCCCAGAGGTGAGATGGCTGAGGCCCGGGAGCTAGACTTGAACCCCGGTCAGACGGCCTCAGGGGATCTGAGGCAGAGCCTTTAGAAGCCTCAACACTGATCAGCTCCATTGGGGTTAGGATGATGGGGGTCCCAGACTGGCAAGCTCAGGGGGCCCCTGGACGGTCCAGTGCATCCCTCAGACCTGGCTGCCATTGCAGAGCCTGCTAGGAGCCTTCTCCCCTCCCCCGGACCAGGCCTCGCCCTTAAACCTGCCTGGGAGAACACATTGCTGGGCCGCTGAACAGTTGGTTTGTGGTGTTGTGCCCAAGGAGAGAACAGGACGTCTTTGGTTGGGAAGGAAAGTGTGGATTTTGTTTTTATTACATGAAGGGTGGCCCTGACCAAGAAGCAGAAAAAGAAACATATAGTGAGAAAAATGCTGGCAGCAGGAGTCAGGAGGCCCAGCTCTGTCACTGGCTCACTGTGGGACCTCGGCTGGTCCCTTCTCTCTGAACCCCGGTTCCCTCGACTGTAGCCTCCTGGAAGCAGTGGATGGAGAGAGAAAGGGCAATTGGGTCACACAGGCTTAGTCACCTCCTTCCCATCCTGTGGTTCAGAAATTCCCTTCACCACTGAGACCAGTAACTTTGCGGGAGAAAAAATGAATGTCCTCAGATCCCAGCACTAGTTCATCCTGCCCTGTGCACTCTCACCATTTCCTTTCCCCTCCTTGTGAATCTCTCATTCACCCATAGCTGTGCCCTTTCCTCCCGGTCCTTTTGTGTCCTTTCAGAGTAGATTCTAAGAACTCATTGATAATATTAATAAGGGGTCAACATTTGCATTAGCCCTTTACAATTTAAAGCTAACTTCACATCGATTGCTTTGTTTATCCTGAGATGAATGGAAGACTATAGCGGTGCCGTCCTAACATAAGATTGACCCCTCTCTATTGTATTAATATTTGCTTTTTTTTTTTTTTTTTGTCTTTCTTGTGAAACGGAATCTTCAGGAGTATGGGGACTGCTTAGACCTTACTCACCACTATACCCCCAATGCTAAAATGTAGTACCTGTTGCATGGCAGGCTCTCAATAAATATGTGTTAAACAAATCAGCCAAGCCTGCAGCTGGTTGCACATGGAATTGAGAAAGAAAGTAGAGTCCAGGATGGATGGATGGGGGATCCCTGTCCTCCGGAGTGGCACCCCCATCACTTCAGGAACAGCAGATCTAGAGAGAAGAAGAGAATCACAGTGATTAAGGGGCCAATATGGGAACACTGTGGCTTCTCCAAGCTAATGACATGAAGATCGATGCCCGAATAATCCTTCCATGAGGGCTGAGAGAAGTCCTTGGGTGGTTTTTATTGAATGTGATCATGCTATCACCTATAACACCAAATCAGACAGGACTATAGTTCTTTGTTGCCAAAAAAAAAAATCATCTGTGACAACTAAGGCAACTCAAAGGGATATTTGGACTCAGATCAATCTGAAAAAAATAAGTTCCATAGAAGTCTCAAGAAGAAGAAAAAAAAGAGCCCCATTGAAGCAAAGGTTTCTGACCCAGGTTAGACTCTATAAACAAAACCATGTGAATGTTCAGACACGTTGGTCAATCAGCTTAAAAGAGCATTCACCACATCTTCCAAATGCTTCCTTCTTTTGGTGGGGAGGGGCGGGCAGGGGACTTTAATTAAAAGGCCAGAGGAAGTCTGGCACAGAGTATGATAGATGGGAAGGGATCACCTTAGAGAAGCCATTGGCACCAAAACAGAGAAATGGGGCTGGCTGAGATGTTCGGCATTTATTAAAATTCCCAAAGTGTGAACTCACGCCTGAGTCAGACTGTCAGTGGGCTGGCTGGCTGGGGAGAGAGGGGCCCGTAATAAATTCCGCAGCCAGAGGCTTTGCCACAACTCCAACTCCAAGACCGGGACCGAGGCAGGGAAGGTAGGAAAGCGAAGCTTGCGTGTAGTGCGTCAGGACAGCCGAATCCTAATGCAGACAGGCCCTGCCTTGCGGGGTCATGCTCGCTTGGATGAGCTCAGAAAAGGGGCACATTTGGGCGTTGGCCACCAGCTCATCTAAGGGAAGGCACAGGCGTAGGAAACCAGCCAGGTGTTGTTGTGTCCAGAACAGAAAGGAAGGTTTGTTATCAGGAGCCAGGGGGCACCTGAAGGACCTTCATAGGCCCTCCTTTGTCTGCTCAACTCGTAATGTTGGCACTCCCCAGCATTCAGCCTTGGCCTAAGTGATTCCTCTCCAACTCCAACCTTGCTCATGAGACCCTAACTCACATTGCCATCCGCCTGCTGGACTTCCCTTCCTGGGTATCTCAGAGGCCCTTCAAACTCAAGATTCCCCCAACCAGCCTCATCTTCCTACCTGCCCCAAACACTCCTCATCCCCAGCGCCCCTGGCGAGTGAACGGCCGTACCCTCTACTCAGACACCTGAGCCCAAAGCTCTGTACTGCCCTCAGCTCTTCTCTTCCCTTAGCCGCCAAATCCAGTTCTGTCTCTTACACGGGGTTACTGGAGAAGGAAAGGGCTTCTTTTCAATAAGAGCAAGAGGGAGTTAGAAAGAAACTTTTACTCTGAGGCACCCCTGGGGCAGGGGGGAAGGGGAGGACCATACCTGCCACCCAAACTGTAAAGGCTATTCCTTTAGTTATATTAGTTGGTCTTTTCTGCTGAACTCTGAGATATTCAGAGGCAGAATCTCTATGATGCTGGCTTCCTCCCACCAACAGAAACAGCTATGAAGCCCAGGAGGGGTCAGCACTACTGAGAAAAGCAAGGGGGTGGGGGCGTTGCTTAAAAGACATCTGCTCCGTGAGGATGGCAGGAGAGGAAGGCAAAAGGCAAGAGTGTTTGTTGAGGGCCAGCAGCGTGCCAAGCACTGGCTTAACAGTCCCCCATGTATCACCTCATCTAATCCTCACAACAACCTCTAAAAGGGTAGTTGCCTCCATTTTACAGAGGAGGCATCTGAGCACAGAGAAGTGAGGAACCTTAGCCAAAGTTGCAAACTGGAATGGAGCTGAGATTGAAACGCTATCTATCCACCTAACTCAAGATGCACTGAAGGCTTTATTGCACAGGCCCACATCTGCTGCTGCTCTCGGCTGATTGCACGAAATCCAAGACACTGGATGCTGACTCAGCAGATCTATGAAGGCAAAATTCAGACTGTGTCTGGCTAGAGCCCAGCCCTCCTCAGCGGCTCTGTACTCCAAGATAGTGTGTCCCTGTTAACACTCTCAGCAATGGTAGTGGTGGCTGGAGGCTTTGCAGAAAAGGCAGGACAGATCCTGGCCCCTCTCAGCATCCCTGGCCCAGCCTCTGGGGAAGCCATATGGAAGCACTTGTCCTGTCCCAGTGCCAATCCATGGGTGTGCTGTACTTTTAAGAGGAAAAAACTTCAAAGACAAACAAGGAATAAAATTCAACAAAACATAAAACCCCAAGTGACAAGAATAGCTGTCATTAAGGAGACTGCCTGTCATACAGGGTGCTGGCTGGCTAAAATCTTTCTTCTCATGCTGGTACTGGTTCAAATGCCATGTCCTTTAGAAAGCTACTCCTGGGAAGGAAGCCCTTTCTCCCTCACCTGCACGTGCTTGTATGGTTAGTTTAGAAACCATATTCATCCCCCAAATTAACTATGATTCTTTACTAAACTGTAATGAGATAGAAAGCAAGGACCCTGCCTTCTTTGCAGTAATAAAAGGAAAATAATAGCCATTTGTTGAGTGCTCACTATTCCCCCCAGACTTTACAATTGTTATCTCCTGTAACACTCATGATACTCTATGTTTGTTTCACTTGTTTGGAAACTCACATTCAGCAAGATCACCCACAGGGTCAGGATTCCAATTTATGACAATACACAAAGTATTTATTGAAAGAAAACATCGTTTAATATTTGGATATTCAAACACTGTCACCGAGTTTGTCAACTAAACCGGCGTGTGCTAGCACATCAGTTTCCTATTGCTGCATAATAAACCACCCCAAATCCTAGAGGCACAAAACAACAATCACGTCTTGGCTTTGATCCTGAGGATCTGGAATTCGGGCAGTACTCAGTGGGGACCACTCCTCTCTGCTTTACGGGGTGTCTGTTTCCTCCTCCTGGCCTCTCTCTTTTTATGAAGATACTCTTGGCTTCTTTACATGGCAAATATGTTTCTCTCTGAGTGAAAGCAAAAGGCTTCCTAAATCTCAGGATGTCAATTCTGCTGCTTTCTACAGGCCAAAGGAAATCACAGGTACCACCCAGATTCCAGAGGGCAGAGAAATGGCCCCCACCCCGTGTTGGGAAGGGTAGTTGAGGTCCCATTGCAAAGAATCAAAGACCTAGGAGAAAAAAATCCACTGGGGAGCTTTTTTAGCCATCTGCCAGATACAAATGACAGGTTCTGATCAGAGAATAGAGCTGTGGGATTAACTGTCCAGCCCCCTTCAAGAAATGGAGATAATTTCCGTTCTGATCTGAAAATCAGAGAACTGCATCAGACCCAGGACTTCCCACGCATTGTCCTCGTTTCTCTACTTTGTCCAGGGTTTGCTAGGATAGTCATCTCATCCACTTACAAAGGTATCCACAAACATTGTCACGTGTACAGAATTAAACCCTCTTTCCAACCAGGGCCTTTACTGTGGCAGGAACAATCTGATGAGGGCATTGCTGCTACCACTTCTGGACCCTGGGAGCCACCACCGGCACCGCCATGGCCCCCACTAGACACGCAGCACGAAGCAGGCACCTCTGTCACCAGAACAAACTCTAACTTGCCCCCACATCACTGTCTCCAGTTTCAGAGCATTTAAAGTGGATGTTTCATTATCTGGAAATTTTACCACAAGTGGAAAATCCCTGATTGGGCAGAAACTGGAGGAGAAAGAGGCAAACAGGGGAGATGATTCAGGTCCACCCATTCATGCCAGGAAAGACAGACCCTATCCTGACCCAGCCAGCAGATCAGTAGAAGACATTTCCATTCAATACCTTCTTTAATGTGTGTGACAAGCCACCCGTTCAAGGTGGTTCACTACCTGGGTAATGAACTATGGGAGTTCCCAGCAGATGCAGGTAGTACACTGAATCTGTAAGGGGGTAGGGAACGAAAAAAGGGGCTCTTCTTAAAGATGTGAGCGAAGTTTAAGAAAACCAGCTAAGGGCAGTGCAGTGCCCTGGGGGTAGCAGCAGCTGGGCTGCCTAGAGCTTAGCCAAGCCTTGGTCTCCTGGCTGGCAGAATACCCTGGGGTAATCCTTCCACCCGATCTCCTGCTGGTGCCAACCATTGACTGAAGCCAGAGGACAAAGGAACCCATAAGAGCAGTCTCTCAGGGTCAACTTCCCAGGGCACAGAGCGAGGTAGAGGATGGAGCTGGTCAGACAAAGGACAGGTAACCAGCATACAGCCCCTCTGCTAAGTAGCGCCCCATGGGGTCTTCCTAAAGACTGTTCCCCCTCCCTCCTGACTTGGTCATCTTTAAAATCCAGTTTCACCCAATGACACATTTGTCAGGGAAAGAAGGGAGGATAAAACACTAAGATTTGTCCCAGACACATCCTCTAAGCCTCAGTACTCTGCTCAGCAAATTTCAGACAACTTATTTCCCGGGTTGCTGGGTGAGAATTCAAAGAGCTTGTGCATGCATATACAAAGCATACATAAAGCAACATACAGATATGATCTGCTATCTCGTCTGAGGGTAGAAGGGCCATAGGAATGAAGCCACACCTACATAGGGAAGGGCACATCAGGGCACATCTCCACCAGGCCACGCCGCTTCCATCACAGCACATCACTGTCACATCTCACGTCCACGGAAGGTCCAGGCAAGCTCCCAGACTCCCTCACAGCTGACGTGTGGAGCCAGCCAGGAGTCCAGGCCAGGCCCCTGTAGCATCAGATGACCACCCATCCGGGCAGCCGGGGAGTCCGTCCCTCGTCGGCATGACTGCTGAGGTGGAGGTGCACGAACGTCATCTGAGGTTTTGTTTCAGGAACTCTCTTCTCTCCAGAGATGCCTTGCGGGAGCATTTAAATCCACAAGGTTTATTTAGGGGCAGATGAAGTAAGCGGAGATGCCAAAGAGCTGTTCCCCAGGGGGCAGCCTTACAGAGGTCGCTGGCCAGAGAGATGCCAGAGCTGGCTGGGCCCGAGGCTGCCCCGCTGCATCCTCACGGGACCCTCGCCACGCTCTCAGCAAGAATGGCTCCAGCATTTATGAGGCCAAACGAGGCTCTTAAATGACTTTTATTTTATTTTTAAAAGAAATTGGGAGGATGTAGTGGGAACTGTGGTACCCTTTTCGGAGGGGGTAAAGCAGCATGAGAGTCATGAAAATGGCACCAACGCGATTACCACGCCTGTACGCACTGACTCACCAGTAACATTTTCATGTTACTCAGGAAGGAGGGCAGACTTCTGCTCTTCTTTCCCATCGAGTGGCTCCCCACTGCCCACAAGACAATGCCCAGAGCTCCTTAATCTGGCGTCTCAGAGCCTCCCCGACAGGCCCCAGCCTACACATTTACAAGTTTATTTCCCAACACTGTACCTCATGGAGTCACAATTCTGCGTCCTGTGGTGGTCAGATGCACACACGGGATTTCTGTTTCAGAGCTGACACCCCAGATTGCTACACTGGACTTCCTCCCTTCATGAACTGTGTGACTTTGGGCAGAGTGTTCAGCGTCCCTGACTCAGGTTTCACAGTCTAAAAACAATAGTGTTTGCTACAAATTAAAGGAGGTTCTGCACATACAGCCCTAACGCATTGCCCGAACCAGAGCAAAATGTGGATGAATAGTAGCCGATACCAGACCAATCTCTTGGCTGTGCCATGTTCTTCACCCCCAGAAGAATCTGGCCTGCCGAGCCCTCCACTAACACAAGCCTACCCCAAGTTCAACATCACTGGCTGCTCCAAACACACACGTCTCTCCCCTGGCCTTGACCTTCACTCCTCCATTAGGACCTCAGGGAACCACACTCACCCTTCAAAGGTCCCTGCCACAAGATAGAACTACTGCTAGGTTCGGTACCCAAAGGCCCCACTTCAAGTCTTTGACACACCAGTGATTTGCAGTCTGACCTTCCATCAGTCACAGCCTCGATGGACTTCTGTTTCCTCTTCTCTAAATGGAGAAAAAGCCCATCCACTTGTAGAACATCAGCAGGATCATATACGTGAAAGGACTTTGTAAACTCTACAATGCCATGGAGTGTTCAGGGAAAAAAAAAAACCTATTAACCTTCAGGGCAATAGTAATACTACACCATAAAAACTTCCTTTTTTATGATCCAGTTCTACATTTATGGTCTATTACATTTCCATTAGAAAATCGAGTGTACTGATTCCATTATCCAGGTCACTCCAGTTCACTGTCACTGATAAGCAAAATTTCCATGGACCCCCAATTCTTCCCTCAGGCCCCCTCTGAAATGTGCAGGAATCATTTTTGTTGTTGTTCAGACAATGGGAGTTCTACTTCTTATTTGCAAGGCAATTTACAGTGTAGGGATGCCAGGATAGCTTAACAGGTTGAGCTCTTGCCTTGCAACCATGAGTTCTGAGGATCAAATCTTGGCCCCAGCTTGAGCTGAACAGTGGCACAACTGGTAACCACTGGGATGTCTAGACAGTGAAGGTTCTCACCTCTCATGAAGGAGGCCCCAGTTTGGATCCTGCCCCCTACAGGCCCACATCCACCTGTGTGGAATGAAACCAGGACACTACGGCTGAACTGAAGAACAGGCAGAGTTCCTGCATCAGAGTCCCTGCTCTCCTTCCACAACCGAGAACTTACGATTACTTGAACACCCAAGAGCAACCCAGTCCCTGCCATAAAGGGTCAAATGCTTGTGGGAAATGAGATTCTTTTGAATGCCTGGTAACATATAAAAAAATCAAGCTGGAGTCCTTTGACCTGACAGGTAAAAGGGTTGCTTCTTTCGTTTCGTTTCTTGCAAAGTGCAAATCTAGCCATTCTTCTTTCTACTCCATCTTACAGTGACCAGACATCCTGTTTTAAACAGGACAGAAAACAATGGTACTGTCCCAGTTCAAATGGTACATATGGTCAGCCTACTGACACCTTGAATTTACGGGTAGCACAGTGAGACTAGGCTGACCATATATACTGTTTGAAATGGTACAGTATCTTTGTTTTCTGTCCTATTTAAAACGAGATGTCTGGTCAGCTTATCTTACAGCCTTGAAACATACACTGAGCCCAACTTCCCAACTCAAACCAGCTGCACGCTCGCTACATATTCTAGGCCACAGTGTTTCTTTCATTTTAAACTCCTTGGACATTTCTTAGGCAACATCTAGTTTATAATGCTTAAACTGTCCGTTTTCTTTGAGATAGGGGAAGCAGATTAATCTGGAAGTACAAAAGGATTAGCCAACTTTAATGCCACATACCTTGTAGCTGGGATTGGAACCTATGGTCCTTAATGTTCTAGGCTTCCTCAATGATTTCCATTTAAACACCGGCAATCCTGCCAGGAGAAGAAAAAAGAGGGTTAAATAGCTAAGTCTGATTGGTGGTCTTGGGAGCTGGACTCTGAGAAAAACCATGAGTCGCAGTTCTGAACCTAGTTTGTTGTGTAACCTTGAGCAAGGCAGGCCCCCTGTCTGAGGCTCATTTTGCTGGTTAAATGAGAGGATTGGATTAGATGAGGTAGAGCAAGTGTGTGCCACACATACTCACCAACCCAAAGCCCAGGCAGACAGTACTAATCAATGACGTTATCCTTCCCCAGTAAGCAGGACACAACACAGTGCTTCAGGCCATTGCTATGAGTAGGCCAGAGCTTGCACATGAAGTAAATGAAACCTACTTGCCATCTCTGAGCTAGATGATTTCTAAAGATTTTTACCAAGTTTAACATTGTGTGATCTATAAGTGAGAGAAAATAACACCGAAGCAGAAATTGGGAAACATGGGGCCTAGTATTTACCCTGCCATGGTAAATGCCACTAAGAAAGTAATGCAAAATCCTGGTCTCTGTTTCTTCATCTGTAAATTAAGAGTAGCAATATTATCATTATGTTCAGAATCTCTGTGAATATAAAGATTAAACTCTAAAACATATAAAAGAGCTTTCTAAACTGAAAGTCTCTAATAATTGTACTGCACGAACACTTATAAGCACCACGCTAGGTACCTTAGATTTACTTCTTGTCCCATTTAATTCTCACAGCATCACTGTGAAGTTGGGTTTCTGGCCTTTGCAATGAAAGAAGGGCTTATTAGTACACAGTGAACTCCTCTAGAACACAACTGCTTCAGTCACGTCTTTATCCCATTGCTCAGTCTGGAGCCTTCAATAAATACTTATTGATTTTATATATTTCTCTGGAAGAAATTGTATGGCTTCTGAAAGAGTAATTAGGGACATATTTTGGAAGGTGAAGCATGACAGTTAGGATGCATTGGTCTGACCTAACAGTGGTTTCAAATCCTACAGACGGTTGAGGGTGTGATGGACTTTCACCTCATGATCCTAAGATCGCTGCCAAAGCTCCAAACATCGCATTTTCATAGTGTGTTTCCAAGGTAAGAAATCAAGGAGGTGGTCAAGGCAATGAGCAAGAGCTCTCTGTTGAGTGCTTATCCTCTTTTGTCAAAGAGAGAGAATCTTTCCCCAGCTGACTTTTCCTCATGACTCCTGGGGTCATATGGTCATCCTGAGTACAAAAGAGGCTGAGAACATGAGGACCAGGGACGAAGGCAAGGGAGGAGGGGGTTAGGAATGGCTGTTAAGTAGCCAAGCGGTAATGTCTGCCATAGAAAGTATCTCAGGTATGCTTCACGTATCAACTTGAGAGTGAAACTCAGGAAACCAATAACATAGTTAGACTTAGCAAGTTTACAGTTTGAATCACCTCATAGCTCGCTGTTTAGCCACCTGCTATTTAGCTGTTTTCTCTTTGTTTCTCCCCTTCCCTGCAAGATTTAATGACTCTGCTTTGTTCCCTTTCTTAAGGCTATGCATACCTAGTTAATTCAGTTAACTAACAGAACACTAACCTGCAAAGAGCAACTTCTCAATCCTCAGGTGCCCAGACACAGAGATCCGTGGTTGCAGCTGTGACCCATACAGCACTTCGGCCATGAATGCTGAGTTTAAGATAACATTATGTTGGATCAGACTTGAGGCCTGGGAAGACCCCGGAAGGCGGTGTCTCAGCTGTCATCCCTGAAACCTGCATGACTGGTCCCACTTTCCTTTGTTCTTCCCCGCTACCTGCCTGCCTATAAAACTTCCTGGCCATCCTAAGAAGGGGGAAGACTGTCTTTGAGACGGGAGTCCACTGTCTTCCCTAAATGCTGGCACTTGGAATAAACCTGCTTTTCTTTCTACCAGCTTTGTGTCTTGATTATTGACTCATGAGGCAGCAAGCAGCCAGACCTTATTCTGGTAACAATAGTTTCATAGTGCTGCTATAACAAATTGCCACAGACTTAGTGGTTAAAACAACACACTTTATTATCTTACAGATCTGGAGGTCAGAAGTCAATAATGAGTAGAATCAAGGTGTCAGCCAGGCTGTGTTCCTTTGAGAAGCTCTAGTGGAAAACACACTTCCGGCTTCCTCAAACTGCCTTCATCCTGTGACTTGTGGTCCAGTGCTCCATCTTCAAAGCCAGCAGCAGAGCATCTCCATCATTCTCTGCCTCTGGCTCCTGCTTATATCCTTACATCTTGTTCTCTGACCTAACCTTCGGCTCTCTCTTTCAGTTTTTAAGGCCCCTTGTAAGTACACCAGGTCCACCAAAACAATCCGGGATAATCCCCCTATTTAATCACACCTTCAAGTCCCTTTTACTATGTAAGGTAACGTAGTCACAGGTTCTGGGGGTCAGGTATGGACACCCATTATTCAGCATACCACACCCCAAAATGAGTCCTTGCAAATCTTTTCTTCCTAAACTCACATTGAAGGCTCCTGGAGGAAGGCTGAAAACAAAATGAAACTGCAGACTCACCAGACACTTTATACATCTGCCTAGTTAACTGTCAATGGTTAACATTCAAAAGAGCACAGAAAGGCTGGTGCAGACCACTGTCCATCTCGGCAAGTTCTCCACCAAGTTCTTGACAGGAGATCCACAAAACAGATTCGAAAACAAAAAGGAATGTCATTCTTGGGTGGAGGAAAATATTACTTTTTAGACTATCCAACAGCACCCCCCAGTGCCAAGAAGCAGAAAGAGGAAACACGGTGCTAGCAGTTTGAGGAACATGTAGATTATTTAGCCCAATGGCTTCAGCTTTGCTCCGCCTCAGAACTGCCAAGCACAGATGCCCACGCCCCAACCACAGAGATTCAGAAGCAAAGGATGAGGCTGGGCCTAGGCAGGAGAAGCTTACCATCCCAAGTGATTGTAGCAAGAAACATGGTCTGAAAGCATACTAGGCCCGGGTTTTCAAAAGTCGATGTGATAAAGCCCCTGCTCGCAAATAGTTTCCAGCCTAGGCAGACTCCAGGAGCTGGAAGAGACATTGGCCACACTGTGTGATGTCAGGCAAATTACTTAACTTCTCTGTGCCAGATTCCTCATCTATAAGATCAAGGTAATAAGAGTCCCTGCCTCCTAGGTTGTTAAGTTAAATGCTATAATTCACATAAAGCACCTAGTATGGTGTCTGGCACAACATAATGACACAAGCGTTAGGGGTTCTTAGCAAATGCCAAGGATAGAAAATTGTGGCCCACGTGCTGCCAGTCCCCTGTCACTCAGTGCAGAAGCCACTGGTTGATCTGAACACTCTTTCCTAGAGAATCTGGACAAATCCAAATCCCTCTCAATCTAGTTCTTCATTGGGGGGGGGGGGGAGCGGAATCCAATTTGCTAAGCAAATGCCCTCCCCATTTTTCATTTAAAGAAACTGAGACCTAGGAAGGCCGAGCTCATTGGATGAACCTACGCAGGGCTGGGAGGGGGATCCAATTTTCCAGGCCAGGTGCTCTGCTCATGTGGCTTTTCAGCACTCAGCAGCTTGCTGGGCTCTGCCTAAGCCACATCATGCTATATTCACAGGCTCCTTCTGGTCAGGGCTCCTGTCTATTCCTGTCCTCTCCACCTGCTGCCCCCTGCGTGTTCTGCCTGATAGCACGACCTCAGAGTCCCTTTGTGGGCCAGACACCTAATCTGACATCGAAAGTACAAATACCCAGGGATTAAAACCACTCCGACTAAGAGCCCGGACACCTGCCTTTGCTCATTTCTTGATTGCATCTGATGTATCTCAGGTAACTTCATGTCCGTTCTGCCAGGCGGGTATTTTTGATCCCCATTGTATACACAAGGAAACTAAGGCTTAAAGAAGTTTACTGTCTAGCCCAAAGTAAAATTATTAACAGGCAGCAGAGGATTCTAACCCAGGGCTACTACCAAGTTGTTTAACCACTGCAGCATATTTTTTAGCTTTGCATACCCATAATCTCATGAAGCAGATCCATTAAACTTTGTCATGCTCCTAAGTTCCAAGGCTTCGCCCTCCATCGTAACACTTACTAAATTACACTGAACCTGCCCTGTCGGCTTAAGAGTCTCGCCCATAAGACTGAGGTCCTTTAGCCACTACCTCCTGGCACATGCACTTGCATGGCATACACACCTTCTCTACCTCTATCCTACTTGTCCTTCAGTTTTGTGCTCGGAAGTCACTCCTCCTCCAGGCAGCCTGTGCAGACTGCCAGGTGTCCCTGCTACGTGCACCGATACCAACCTGTATTTCCTTTGTCTCAACAATTGCCAAATTATATGGAATATCGCCCCTGATTGAAGTGCAATTAATCTAGTTATTATATAATAAATCCACATAATAAATCCCCAAAATTAAGAAACACTAACAAATACCGCATGGTCTCACTTATATGTGGAATCTAATATAGTCAAATTCATAGTAACAGAGAGTAAGATGGTGATTACCAGGGGCCAGGTGGTAGGGAAATGGGGAGATGCTGGTCAGAGGGTACAAACTTTCAGTTAGAAGATGAATACATCCTAGAGACCTAATGTACAACACGGTGACTGCATTAATGATACTGGATTGACTACTTGAAATTTGCTAAGAAAGCAACTCCACAGTGTTTTCACTACACATATACACACACACACAAACACAAATGGTAGCTATGTGAGGTGATGGATATGCTAGTTAGCTTAATTATAGTAATCACTTCACAGTGGATATTTATATCAAAACATCATGTTGTACATCTTAAATATATGTAATTTTTTATTTATCAATGATACCTCAATAAAACTGGAGGGCAGGGAAGAAACATTAAATTTACTTAATGAAAACAGTTACCATTTATTGAGCTTGTGCCAGGCACTCACTAAACTAAGCGCTATATATGTACATTACATGTAATGCACAGTATATATACACACACACATTACATGTAATCTCATTTAATGGTGATTCCAAGCCTCTTAAGTGACTGTTACCACCTCATTCTATGGGAGGTATGGGGAGAGCTGGCTGAGAATGAGCCTTTGAGAGGTTAAGTGACCTGCCCAAAGCTGTGCAGATATATATGTGACAAAACCAGGCTGTGGACCCAGCTCTGGAGTCTACAGAGCCCGAGCTGTGGCCCATCAGGCTCTCCTGCCTCCATGCAGCGTGATTTACACTCACACCTTTGTTCAAGAGGCCACAGCCCTCTGAGACCTAGTGCAACCCTGGGGACTGGCCTCCTTCCCTCCTCTTCTTACCATGATTTCAACTACTAGAAAAGCCACCAGGTTGTAAATGGTTAACTGAACTCAGTCATTACAATTTACAGATCAATACCAAAGCATTCCCCCAAAAAATTACTCTGCAAGAAAGTTGGGGGCTTGTTCCCAGATCCAAAACTCAAGAAGGAACTGTTGAAGTAAATAAAGTAAGGTTGATCCACTCCATTAGACGATCTCTATAAATATGTCCACTCGCATCTCATCAGAATCTGGGCTTGATGAGATATGAAACAGCTTTGTTCCTTGCTGTCTCCCCAGAACTTGGAAGAGTGTAGGTGCTCAAGAAAAAATCACATGAATGAATGAATGAACAAACTCATATTAACCCAGATAAAGGCAGCACAAAAGTGGTGGTAAAGATCGTGGGTGCAGTGGCCAGAACATGGAAACAACCAAAATGCCCTTCGATAGACGACTGGATAAAGAAGATGTGGTACATTTACACAATGGAATACTACTCAGCGATGAGAAATGATAAATTACAGTCATTTCTGGCAACATGGATGGACCTAGAGACTATCTTATTAAGCGAAATAAGTCAGACTGAAAGAATCAGGAAACACATGA
>PVKE010039651.1:0-14923 GCA_004027555.1 Craseonycteris thonglongyai
AAACAGAGACAGAGAGAGACAGAGAGAAGGGGGAGGGCCCAGAGCAGTCTCTATAGTTGACAGTAGTTTTCCATACAGTTTCACTCCACAGATGGGCACAGGGCTGCGCAGGGCAGGAACTGGCCCAGGAGCCTCCCACATAGGCATGACCAGTATTTAAAAAGATCAATTTTAGAAGTTTTTCAAGAAGTAAAAAGACAAGCTCTACAAAAGAATATATTAATTTCAATGTTGACACATTCAGTTAATATCAAGATAATTAATGTTTATGGTAATGTAAGGTACCTTATTATACATAACTCCATCTTCAGTTTCTTCTCCCCAAGGCTGTCCATCATCAAACAAAGGTGAGCTTTCTTTCATGGCAGTATGTAACTAATTATTACACAAGCAACATATTAAGTTTATGAGAAAAACATAGATTTCATGTTTTATCGGTTTTTAATGTCATTTTCAGAAGCATTTACAGTATGGAATGACTGAAAGTCTCTTCAGAGGTTATTCTATTAAGCCTTAAAATATAACCTTCTTTTGATATTTTAGTAACTAAATCCATTACAATTAAAAATGGATAGATTCTGTATTTAGTTCTATTCTATAGAGAAAAATGTGCTGATCTTTACACTACTAACCCACTGAGAGTATACATATTTCAATGCAACTCCGAGAATCCAAAACAGAAATGCCACATAAAAGGTGAACCAATAATAGTAATTTTTCTTATACATGAAACCAATTTTGGTGCTCAAATGTTATAGACTGACTCCTTTAGTATGCATTAATATGAAGTTAGATTAAATTTTACAATATAAAATCTTTAGAAATACAACTAAGCTTCAAAGTGATTACAGATAAATTAGAGCAAAGATATTTATATTTAAGTCTTTGCTATAATTTATTATCTGTAATCACTGTCAATATTCAGATATTTATAATTTAAAAGCTAAAAGAAAAATGGCTAGAGGCTTTTAATACATAGAAATTCCATTTTGGAATACTGTTTTATAACTTGTTTTAAAAATAAACTTTCAAAATAAAAAATTAGAAAATTTAAAATTGCTATGAAATGTAAAGAGATGAGTGTATATCTAGTATAATGAACATTAAGCTTCTAAGAAAAGGATTATGCACTAGGTGTATAAAAGAGTGTGGTTTCTACTGAAAATACTTCATTTAATTTTCTTATCCTAGTGTCCATGCATGGGATTTCTGAGCAGGGAATATTTCACTGATTCTTGTTTTTCTTTTTTTTTTTACGGTTTATTTTATTGTTTGAGAGAAGGTGAGAGTGAGTGAGAGAAAGAGAAGGGAGCAGGGCCCAAAGCAGTCTCCATAGTTGTACATCATTAGCTGTAACATGGTTTCATTCCATACAGGTGGATGTGGGGCCACATGGGGTGTGAAATGAACCAGGGGCATTACACCTGGAAGGTGAGAACCTTCCCAATGAGCTATCCAGGCAGTTACCAGTTGAACCTGCAGTTCGACAGATGGAGTTGCAAGGGCCTGGGCAGAAATCGAACCCAGACCTCATGATTGTGAGGCACATGTTCAGCCTCTCATCTATACCAGCATCCCCTCTCATTGATTCTTAAATTGCTAGTGTTCAGTTCTACCACTTCAAGCAAAAAGAAGAGGAAGGAGGAGATTTCAACTTATATAATGAACTTAAGAGGTATCTTGAGAGCTCCCTTGCCAACAGAAGCCGTAACATGTACTCCGGGAGCTCCTGTATCACTGTGGAGATGCTATTAATATCTTCCAAACACATAACATTTATATCAGCTACTTAGGCAAACAAAGGTAAAGTGTCCTAGTAAAATTCTGAATATTTGGTGGTGGGGGCAGAGAGGAGCTTACACAATGTGCGTGGATATCACCAAGAGAGCAAATTGAATACATAAATGCTATATATAAAGTTTAGTAACACTTGAGTTGTATTAGTGGCTATGGTATTGGATTTCTACTTTTATCTTAACAATCAGCGGTGTGGAAAGTAACCAGGATGTCTCCTGGGTCAAAATGCATTGACCCAGTGCCTATCTACATTTAGTTAAGGGCTAGCTAATGGCCAAGAGAATGTTGAGAGGACAACATTAATTTTAAGGATTCTAGTGAAAAGAGGGTAGAAGACTCAGAATAAAAAAGAAAGAGGTTGCATTAGACTACGGTAGATAAAAGTTTACACTTCTGAACAGTTAAAATACAAAACAGAAATGAAAAAGAGAAAGAAGAAAAAGATCTCTGCACCATATATGTAAGAGCCAATTTCTCCAATTTGACTATTTTGATGAACAAAATGCTCTTACAAATCAATGAGGGGAGAAAGTCAAAAGACATGAATAGGCACTAATCTGAAAATTGTTCAAGTTTAAAAATAAAAAATAAAAATATGAAAAAATTATGTATTGTCTTTTGCTTGTGGTATTGTCAATTATGGAAAACACCAATAAGCTTAATTAATATAAGGAGTTCAATATATAAAGTTTAAAATTAATAGCAGAAGCAAATAATGAAACATAAAATAGGCCAAGAGAGTACGCACAAACACGTTAAAAGAAACATTAATGATAAACCATAGAAAATCATGATCACTTTAATAATATATATATTAAAACAAGCTATCTTTTACTTTCCAAATGGTTAAATATTTTAAAACAATAATGCCTAGGGTATGGGAAAATGGGTATGCTCATACATTGTCGGGGAGCTTTAAACTGGTGCAAGTTTTCTAGAAAGAAATTTGTCAATATGCATCAAAAGTTTAAAGTATATACATAATTTCTTAGCAAAAATGTACCTTTAAAACTTTACTTCAATTAAGCGAAATAAGTCAGACTGAGAGAATCAAGAAACATATGACCTCACTTATAGGGAGAATATAAAATTGAAAGGAACAAAGAAACAAAGACTCATGGACACAGTCAATAGTTTAGTGGTTACCTGAGGGTAAGCGGGTAGGTGGGTGGGAGAGCTGGGTGGGGGTGAGTAGGGAGGGGGAATCAAATATATGGTGATGGAAAGAGAGATGACTCTGGGCGGTGAGCACATAATGCCATGCATAGACAATGTAATGAAGAATTGTACACCTGGACACAATGTACCGGTAATTGGTATCAATCAATGTCACCCCAATTAATTTAACAATAAAAACAAAACAAAAAACAAAAAAAACTTTACTTCAAGAAAATGTTTTAAGTTGTTGCGTCTGAGTTGTTAGATATGGGTATATCACTTTTAGTGTATGCTTTTCTGTGTTTTCCAAACTTTTTGCAGTAAACGTGGATTTTAATTTAAAAAGAGAAAGAAACAAATATATGTTTTGGGAGAAATAATTTCCTATTGGTTCACTTTTTTGAGCTGTAAACTCTCATGAAAATAAATAATCTCCTTGCCAATGTGGTACGTACTTCCCCTCACCTCTGGAACATTGTTTTAACAGTTTAAAGAATTTAAAATCAAACACACTTTGAAAAAGAAGAACTGATGCAGTCTTTGGGATAAGTGGCAACAGCAAGATTAGAAGAGAAATGAAAATGTCTTGAGAAAAAAAAAATCTCCCCTATGTATACATTTAAAAATGAGGGGGAAGCCGGGGTGGCTCAGTGGGTTAGGCGCTCTCTTTGCAGCGCCAGGGACCGGGGATCGAGTCCCGGACCCGGCCCGTGCGGAACCATGTGCTGAACTGGGAGCTCCACTAGTTCAGTTCTCTCTCTGTCTCTGTATCTCTCTCTCTCTCTCTCTCTCTCTTCTGTCAAAATAAATAAATAAATAAAATATATATATTAAAAATGAGAAACCAAATACCTTGATGCAGTCTATTAGCCAAGCCAAGGCTGCCACAATGTGAGGCCATGTATGAGGGGCCCCCACAGTATACATGGAACTTTTGGATAATGCAAAAGGATACCTATAAAAAATTAGAAAAAATAAGTGCAGTTAATGTTAATTTTGTAAATATAATGTCTAAATTAAGCAAGAAATCACATTTAAAAACTTCCATGTATATATACCAATAGTCTTGATTTTTTTAGAAGATATTTGCTGAGATTTTGTCCCTAAGTTATCTTACTCTCAAATAGTTGTATTTATTTTTTGTTTTCTTCTTTGCAGATTATGTGTACATATGATCAAGCTACAGAACTTGATTTACAACCAACATGCTACACTTACGTCTTTCCTACAGGTTATGTTCCTCAAATTAAATGTACCTCAAATAAATAACATGTACATAACTCATGCTCAAATCCATTCCTCCCCATGTTTACTCTACACAGCCCTTTTTGACTTCCTCTCACCTCATTTTTACCAGGCCTTCAATCCTGTTCCTTTTGCTTCCATAAAAACTGTGGTATCCAACCCATCATATCTATTCCTTGTCACTTCAAAAGTTAAGGGTTTTATGATCTGTCATCTGTAGTTTGGTAATAACCTTCAAACTGTCTTTCAATTTATCCTACATATGTTGAACACCTTAAAATATATTATTTCTCTAACTCAAATCTTTACAAATTTATTGAGTATGATTCTTCCCTGTCTAGGCTAATAAGAAATATAACATACAAACCCAAGCCCTTTAAAGATTCTTGGAACCTCTTCTTCAAACTTTGTGTCAGGAAGTTCATATGATGGGCACAGGAAGCCATAAAGAAAAGTGAAGATCTTTAGGAAGTCTTTAACAGAAGGAGCTTGTAGAGATTTCATGGACACACTATATGCATAACCATTTTCTGTAAGAAACTAATGTCAAGCATTTTAAAATAGAAAATTAGAAAATACTTAAGAAGACTCAATTTAGACTATTTAAAATTGTAAAATACCTCACAGAGTAGACGAATACACTGCTGAATGAATGCTTTGTCATTAAGTGGTCTTGGGTCTTTGATTTTTTCAGAACAGGAAAATATACCAAATTGACTATTCCGAGATCCAGGTCCACTAGTTCTGGAAACATTTTTAAAAAGCAGTCAAAATTATTTACTTCTGTGGTCAAGTCTAAATTATTTCAAAGCAATTTTTTATTTTAACATCAGCATCAAACAAAGTTCAATAATTCTTTAGTTTTTATTTAAACAGAATTCTCTTATTCAAAGCAGAGAAAAAGAGCATGTAATGAAGAGTAAAGTATAAAATGAGGTGGGAATAAAAATACACTTCTGGGACTCTGCATTACTAACACATACACCATCTTCTAAGAATGTGCATTTTGAGTCCACTAGATCTTCTGCACTGACCATTCTCCCAGTCTATTCAATAACCCAAGTCCTTTTGCCATCCTATTCAGCCCTTCATGATAGTTCCGGCACGCTCAACCCCTTTTTGGCCATTACTTCTTATGGGAAAACTGCCTGATGTTAAATAGGTTGTATATACTTTTTCTCATAAACATTTTAATGTCACGCAATATTGTGTCTGATTGTTAATTTACCATCAAATATATGTTGCTACTTTTTAGTCATTAATGGCTATAGCGAGTTTGCGCCATTCTAAGACTCTCTCCCAAAACAAAACCTTATTAGTTTAAATCTTTATAGTGATTTCTTTTACGTGCCAATGGGGTCCAATTTAGCTTACCATTGTAGTGTATTAAATATCCTCAAAACATTTATTTTCCTATTGGATAGATGCCAAAAAACTAAGTTACAGTCAGCCTTCCATATATGTGGGTTCCACATTCATTGATTAAACCAATCATTGATAAAAATGTTAAAAAAAATTGTTGCTTACATGTAATGTGTAGTTCGGCCTACAATGGTTATCTGAACTGAACATGTAGACTTTTGTCACTGTTTTCTAAACAATATAACTATTTACACAGAACTTACATTGTATTAGGTATTTTAAGTAACCAAGAGATGATTTAAAGTATATGGGAGGATGCATGTAGGTGATACGCAAATACTATGTGAATTTATATAAGGAACTTGATCAAATTTGGATTTTGGTATCTGCAGGGGGTCTGGGAACTAATCCTGGAGGATACTGAGGGAGGACTGACTGTACAACGAACTTCGCTGTAATACCTGAATTCTGTTCATCAAAACTTCATTTCTCACTGTGAGTTTGCTTGCTGCTTTCAAGTTCTCTCTTGCCCAAGCTCTAGAAGTTCTGTAGTTTGGGCCCTCTCACTCCAGTGCCCTAATTAACTTTTTTTCCCCTTGAGAATTTGCTAATTTGAGAATCATTTTTCTTCATGTTGTTATCGCTTAACCTTTAATATTTTACCATAAAAGGAATATATGTATAGACTCAGCTCTTATTCTACACAAAATGACACTAATAGATCTTTTTTAAATTATATGACAATTTCCCAACCAATCAAAATATTGTATCATTCAACTTATAGTTTAAGAGCATAGGTCTAGAACCAAGTCTATGGTTTCAAATTCTGTCTCTGTTACTAATTGTATGACCTTGGGGAATTAGTTAATGTCTCTATGCTTTAATTTCCTTATTTATAGATTGGAGACAATAACAGTATTTACTCAATAGGGCAGTTCTGAGGATTGATTAAAAGTTATACATAAAGCACTTAAAACAATGTCTGGCTTATAAAATGTTTTGCAGATATTAGAGTTTATAAGTATTATTATCATTATCTCTGCAGCTCTGAGATGAAAATCACATTACAAAACCGTCTTAAAGATTTCTCTTCAAATGGAATGACTACTAAAAACAGTTTAACTTGGTTTCATGGCAAAGACTTTTCATAAGGTAATAAATATTTCACCTCTAAATATTTTCAGAATAGCTGAACAAACAGATTTGTCTTAAAACAAAGTTATATTTTGTTTTGGTAAGATAAAAGAACAGTTTAATTTTCTCAATTTCAGGGTTAAACATTTCTTCAAAAAATTAACTTGACTAAGGTGCAATTTGCTTAGAATAAAATGTACCTGTTTATAATTGCCCCTTTCATTCCCATATGAGTATACAGTGGAGTTTTCCAGAGGTTGGCTATATCATGTATAATATTATAAGAGAGTGAATATAGAAGCAGATATGAGAATCTATTAATAGCTGTTTTCTATTAAGCTGACATTAATGAGATTTTAAAAAATGTAAAAACAATAAGACATTATTAAAATAGTTGTTTCTAAGAAAATGTTTTTAAAACTAACAGCATGATATTTATGTTAATTTATGTAATGGGTTGTTATTTAAATACATATTAATTCCTCAGTTTATAAAGTTTCCTCAGTTTTGATTTCAAAATGGTATCAATAGATATAGCCCACAAAATAGAAGTTTGTTGGAGTCCTTAATATTTACTTAAGGTATAAAAAATCTGGGACTAAAACTAGATGGTTTCTTCTAATTTTAAATGCTGATTTCATAGTATCTGAAAGCTGGGTATAGAATTTTCAATGAACTATTCACTTCTAATAATGGAATAGCGGTCTGAATGTGCTGACATAATCTTTTAGCATCATCTAAGACAGATATAACCAGTTTAACCATTTAAACAAAAGAAAACTAGATTATTTTTAACTTCCTTTTGAAAGGGACCACGGCATTAAATTTTTTTGTACTCTGAGAGCATTTAGCCCAATGCATGGCTTTAAGAATCCCTTCATTAGAATTAATAAAAATGATCATTACCTTTTACCAAATACAGAGACTTTTCTTTCAGATGTGGGTCTGTTTATACTCAACTTTCCAAAGGCTGGTTTCTCTTTGCTTTAAGAAAAGGAGAAAAGGAAACGTTTCAAAATAAATATTAAAAAAACATTAGTTCAAGAAAGTTTTGGAAATATGTTAGAACCAACATCTCTTCCCTATTATCTGTAAGATAATTCAAAATTATAAAAACTTTTAGCAGCAATCATAACTGTTATAAACTGAATAGTATTAAGTTATGTTAAAATGTTAAGAAGCTAGCTGATTCTGGGTGGTGAGCACATAATGCGATGTATAGACAATGTAATGTAGAATTGTACACCTGGAAACAATGTAATTGATATCAATTAATATCACCCCAATAAATTTAAGAAGCTGGGAAAAACCACTTATCTACTTATAATTTCAATTATCTTAAAATATGGACATTTATGGATAATAGCTTTAAAGGAAAAGAAAAAATTTGAATATATTTTCAATCATAGCGTGACAGTTACATTAAAATTTTTTCTTTTAAGCTTACTCTTTATCAGAACACAGCTATATCTAAGAATATTTACTATCCCAAAACATTGAAACGTTAGCCTTTTGATTCTAAAGATTAAATTTTATTGTTTTTGACAGAGACAGAGACAGAGAAGGGAGAGAGCCCAGAGCAGTCCCCATATTGTACTTCATTAGTTTCGACATGGTTTCCTTCCACACAGGTGGGCCGGGGCCGCGCAGGGAGAGAACCAAACTTGGGGCCTCCAGCATGGGAAACAAACACCAGTTAGGCATATGGGTCCACACCTGGCTGGGATTCAATCCTTGGTTCCTGGGACTGATTAAGGGAGTGCTTAACCCACTGAGCCATCCCAGCTTCCCCCTTTTGATTCTAATATAATCCAAAACAAATCTTTTGGTGTACATAAATGCAACAGTACAAACAAATCTTTGATTTCAGAAGAAAAAAATAGAAACATTTTAAATTTCTAAAAGTAGCAGAGGCTCATACTATGTAAATCTAAGTAATTTAAGAACTGTTAGCAAGTAACTTGCACTTTGTGTTAAAAGAATTTAACTTCCACAGCTGAATCTTTTTAAAAGAAAGAATTAGGCCATTGCTAGCAGGAAAGACCAGGTCCTGGGGCATAAAGTCTGAACCATCACCAGCACAGCTATGTAGAAAAGACAAACATGTTTGATGTCTTGGAATTGCTAAGCATTTTTATATATCAAGTAGGGGGACTGCAGGTGGCAAATGTAAGCTATCTTGAAAGAATTTATACTAGCTACACGCAAATTGGGTAGAGAAGTTGAGGTGGGGCCAGCTCTGGGATAGATATAGAAGAAGTGTCCATATCTGTGTATTAGCTGTGGGCAGAAGATTGGAAAGTTCTTGTGTAAATAAGAAGTGGAGGCTCCTGGAGTTTGATGGCACCTGGCTGGCTGTTCTCTCTTCTGGATATTTGTGGAAATAGCTGCCTGGAATTTAATCCTAAATTCCAATAGATATATAGAAATGTGAGCAATCTTTTGTCTGGGCTGACCTACGACTATTATCAGGCTAAGTGCGCGCTCTCTCTCTCTCTCAGGCTACCATAGGCTGCAATTTTAGCTTAGAACGTTTCAGAATTTCTTTTCTTGTCACTTGGTATTAAAGAAAGGTTGATACAGCTCTACGGTGACTTACTAATAGCCTTTTAGTAATAGGAAGAAAATCACTGATAGGGAAAAACTAGATAGCAAGTTCTTTTGGACACCTTTTTCCAGTGAATCTTGAGAAAATAGTTTGGCAAAGTGGTGTTCTGTAGGCTGCTACTAAACTGCAACTTATCGTCAGAGCAAATATTATCTTTGACTGAGAACTTTGTTCCTTGTATACACCTCAGTAAACTGAAAGTTATTGCAGAGAGCCTGCCCAAACAAGCGGCTCTAGAATAAAGGAGGGAAAAAAGAAATAGTGCTGAAGGGAATTAACATCCCTTTCAGGGGCTGCCTGGCAAAAGACATGGCTTGGGGAATGTAAGAACAAGTGAGATAAAACACAACACCTGGTAATATTCCCACTTTTAGCCTTCACGGATCCAAATTTGGAACCACTCAGGGACAACATTCATCATGACATCACTCACATTACAGCTTTGTAGTTACCTTTACATATTTCTTTGTCCAAGATGATAAGGCATGAGATACTTACGTTTGAGGGGTATAGAGGCCTTGTTTATTGAAGTCTTGGGATCTTAAATCCTGCATAGAGAGGCGGCCAGCACCACCAGTAGAAACTGAACTGCGCTTCATGCTTATGACCTGCATTCATGAATTAAAAAATCTTTATAGGTACCGGTATATGTATGTGTGTATGTGTGTGTATATATATATATATAAAATAGCATTTTAAGCACCAAATATCATGTTTATCCTTAAATAGGAAGATAGCCAAGTGTCATTGTTTTTTCAAGATAATCTTTCCCTGGCAAGTTAATCTGAAATTCCAACAGGCATACATGAATCTGAGCAGTTAGTGGATCCATAGCTATTAATAGGCTAACTCTTCTGTTTCTTTCTCTCACTCTCTGGCTGCTTTAATTTAGAACATCTCAGTATTTTTTGTTTTTTGTCACCTTCTTGGTTTGACCACCTATTTCTTTTCCTTTAATATATGCTGCTGTATCTAATAAACTTTTCCATTCTCACCTATATACCCACTCTCACTCTCTACTTGAAATGTACCCTGTACTCTTAAAATTTCAGATGAAGACTTTCAGATATACTGCTTACATGGGATGTTGCACTAGTATCTCAAACACACCAAACAGTTCCTCCCCTCAATTCTTCCCTCTTTCTGGGCCAGCTTCTGTTTTACTCATCAGAGTTCATCTAAGTTCTCCCTTTCTCCCTTGGGAAATCATTGCTAGTAGAAATGTACTGGACTCCAGAACCCCAGCGCCGCACACATTCTGCTGGGAGGCTTCTCACTACAGCAGACACTAAGACATTGCCCTCAGGGCCTCTAAGTTGTGGGCGATATTGCTTTCTCCCTCCAGATCAATACAGCCAGAACAAAATTTACCCCAAATCATTATTTACCTGTCTTCCAGTTTTCAGACAGGACTCAGAAACCGAATTTCCGTAAATCGTGCAACGACCAGGTAGAAAGGACGGAGCCGCCAAAACACCCACTCTGTCTAACCGCCCGCAACGTTAGAATTTTAAAAATCTCCGCTGATAATGACGTCATCACGCGCGATGGGCGTGCGCGTGCGTATTTCTTCTGTGGAGCTGCCCGTCGCCGGAAATCTGCGTTTGTCGCGTCTCGCCATTTCGCGGGGCCTACTGTCTTCTCTTGGACACTGTAAGCGTTCCCTACGAATTGTGATCCCACCCCTAAATTTAGCTCTGAAGACCCCCATCCAGCGCTCTAAGTCGCTGAGTAGCGGGCAGAACTCTGTTAGTCGCCCTGGAAACGCTTTTTCCGTACAACAACATGGCCGCGCCCGTTGATTCTTAGAAAAGGAGAATTGTTTTTTCCTTTTTCGCTGAAAGGGGTGTGTTTCGCGACCATTAATTAAGATGGGTCCTGTTTTCACGGTTCAGGTCTGGCAAGGCTGGTGCACTTTTCTGACACGGGAAGCGGTGAGGTAGCAGATAGTGCAGTCGGTCCCGAGATCGTGCTGGGCTCAGAATTTGCTCGCTCTGATTTCACGGTCCTCTAGTGGTGGCCTGCGAGAAGCTAAGAGGAATCCAGGGGGGTAAGGGTGGGGTTTGGTGTGAAGCAGAGAAGAGAATTATAATAGAAGGGTGCACTAAGCATATCGTAGATTACTTGGTAAAATAGGACATTCCTTTTTCCCTGAGTTTGAACTCAGATAAACGCTGCCTAATACCTAGACTCCTAGAGAGTGATGTTGGTGGGAGATCTCAGAGCAAAAGTCTTGATACCTGGGTCTTGTAGCAGTTGAGCCATTAACTGGAGTTGTAATTTGGGGCACACCTTCTGAGTTTCAGTCTTCTCATCTAAATTTCTAGCTCTCACTAGCCACTACAGACAGGACCTCCTCACCACAGTGGTGACTCTGAAGGGAGGATCAATACCAGAATTACCATCACTGATAGTATTTATGAGCAATTGCTTTGTGTCACTCAGTTAAAAGCACTTAATGTCGATTTTCTCACTTCTCTAAACTGCCCTCTGAGATGTCATAAAAATGTTGGAATCTTGACTCAATGAGATCAAATAACTTTCCATGGTTATGAAGCTATTACATGGAGATAGAAGTTTGTACTATTAATGACTTATGTAAATCTTACTCTGTCCCTCTTCTGAAGTTTTCCACTACATTTGATTTGATAAGCGATATCCAGAACTGAAAACCATAAAAAAAAAATGATTAGAAAGTTTTGAAAAACCTAGTTACCCAAGGAATACTGTTCATATCCAGTGCAGATCTGGACACTGTAACCTTGAAGTTTTGCTATGGTTAAGTGGTTCTAATGTGCTGTGAAAATTGCATTTTGCTCTGCTTCTGCTCATTTTGCACTCCGGTGGTACCAGTGGTTAAGTAGGACAAGGATACTGGAGAATGGGCTGAGTTAAATGGCAAAATGTAGTTTGAAAAAAACAAGAGCTGACATGCTAACAAGTCCTTTTGAAATTGTGATCTTTTCTAGGGTTATCTCATTAAAAAGGGTGACTTCACATAGGTAATACAGTATTTTGTGCTTTGACACTTTAACCTTCTAAGTACCAAGCAGCACCTAGGAAAATAGGAGGATCAAATTGGGAATCCAGAAATAAGATCAGGTTTCCCCTCTTAAGCCAAGTTGGCTGAATTAACCCTGAAATGAAAAGTTTATATTAAAACATAATTTTCATTAGACCTGCTCTATATTATGAATGTTAAATTCTCTGTTGTGTACAGGTCAAGTTTATATACTTGCACATCAAATCTACCTTTGTATACGCAGTACCGGTATGTTTATTGAGCTACAGGACATTTAGGAACTTAATCTGGAAAGTTGGGTTTTACTTTTAGTCTCTTAATAACCTGAGTTGTTTTGTTTTTTTTTTAAAGGAAGAGAATGTCTGTGGTGCACCAGCTGTCACCAGGATGGTTATTGGATCACCTTTCTTTCATCAACAAGATAAACTATCAGATTCACCAGCATCATGAGCCTTGTTGCAGTAAACATGAGCCCACTTTTCCACACTTTGATTCCCTGTCCTCTTTTGGATCCTCTGCTACATTTATTGCTTCTGACTCAACCATTAACCGAGAGAATGATGATGGAGGAAACTGTGAAATGTTCATACAAAAATATGTTTTTCGATCTGAACTGTTTGATGTCACTATACCTCATATAACTTCAGCTATTTACAAGGAATGTCAACAAAGTAATGAAAAGAAAGATCTAATGAATGGTGTTAAAACAGAAATCTCCATTTCTACTCGTGGGAAGGTAGAAAGTTTTAAGAATTTTTTATATTTCTACAGAAAATACAAAAGAAATTTATCATTCCAGTATCTCAAATATCTTCTAATTCACTAAATATAAAGAATAATCAGTAAAGCATAAGAAGGTTTTAGCACATCCAGAGTGATTTTTAACTCTTCTAACATTCTGTCATTCTTGGTATCATTCTATCGATACCAAATTTGTATATTTCAAAGTAAGCAAAGTTCAGAAGTGAATGCTCTGTAAATTAAACGAACAACAAAACAAAAACTTTCTTCTTAGGCATTTGATTTAATTACATGTTTTACACCTGTTTTTGATGAAAAGCATGTTTCTTTATCTCCAAAATTCTAAAGCAGTATAAGGATTTGGGGAGATTTTAGAGACCTGTCCCTTGGGGGAAAGTGCATATACCGGTAATAAAAGTTTGTAAGAAGGGTGTTTTTGAATGGCTTATAGTGATAAAAGTAGGAAGCTACCTTGGAAAATGTATATACTTTTAAATATACATATTTGCATACACACTGGTGCAATCTTTTAGTAAAATTTTGAGAATGCCATGTGGGATCAAATTAATATGCTTTAATTTTTATGTTTTTGAAGAGTTCATAGGTGATTACACAGTTTGTTTTGGGTAGATTATGTTAACATTTTGTTTGTTAGCAATAGGAATAACATTTATTACTTACCCAATAAATATTTGATATATTTCTATGTGCTGTTGTATGTAGAGTGATGAAATAAGATAAATACAATCCCTGGCCTCAGGAATCTTATAAGAGAGTGGGGAAGAAAGATAATGAATAAGATGCATGTTGAGAATTAAAATAAGGAAAGCAAGAGAGATAATTTGTTGTATTGTTTTAGGTACCTGAAATAGAAATTGTAATATTCTTGTATTTTTTGTGTGTGTATATGTGTGTGTGTATACACGCACATGCATATGTGTGTATATATACATATATACACACTTTTTAAAAAAATATTTATTGATCATCTGCTGTGTCAGGCACAGAAAAGAAAATGTATAGTGCTTATGTGAAATAGTATATAGGTAGTTTATCATTACTGTTACCAATTCAGACAAATAATAACAAGCAGTTGTAAAGGACTTTATAGTTGACCAAGTGAGGACATTCTTTCACTGTTTAGTAAATTTCTCACTTTAATATCAGAAAATATGTAATGAATGTTAACAGAATTTACGTAATTTCTATATGCTAAAGCAAATTGCTCAATTAGCTGAATCTTAAGTCCATTTATTCAGCCAATAAACATTTATTGTTAGCCTGCTAGGAGTTTGCCACCTTATAAATACCGAGATTTCAGCAATAAAAAGTACAGAGTCCTGCTCTATATTGCACTGTCTTACTGTGTCCTTTGCTATGGAATTGTTATAAACAGAACAGTGTTAATATATCTGATTTGTTCCCAACCCTCATATCACTCATAAATAGCTATTAAAAGTACATTGGGATTTTTAAAAATAGTAGCACATGGATGGTTTCTTTCTTCAGAAATGAAGAACGTTCAGAATAATTATACTATATATATCAACTGATAGATACCACTGTGACTGTTTATATGTCACAGTTTCCTTGTGTTCTATGGATATCAGTGTTGCATTTTATCATTTGTTACTATTTCTCACTATCAGCAGATAAGGCTGAGGTGATCTTTTATCACCCATTAAATTTGTAGTAGTAGTTATAATAATAATCATCATTAGTTGGGTAAGTTTACTTCCTTTGTCCATACAATTTGCACTTCTTTTTTTTTTTCTTTTTTTTTTTCACATTTTCAAAGACCTTTATATTTATTTATTTAGTTTTATATTTATTTATGTGTCATTGTTCCTAAATAT
>PVKE010039652.1:0-14924 GCA_004027555.1 Craseonycteris thonglongyai
GCTCTCCCCTGTATGTAAAAAACCTCTAACACCATGCCGACTTACTGCTGCCCCCTTAGCAGTTACCTTCCTTGTGGTGCTAAGGCTTCAACTATGCTTGGGGGTGACCATTACCACCTCTCCCTCCACATAGTGAAACTTCTCGCCCCATTTGGGCTCCAACATCACAGTGTCATGCATGAGGCTGGCCCACTATTGACCCATCACCTCATCATCTATACCTACCTCACTAGAATGAAGGGAGGGGGCAAGGAGAGAAAGATGGGTTTTCTTTACAGGTAGAATATATTTCATGAGCTGTTAACTGTTAACATCCATACTTCTCAGTGTTCTCCTTTAATCTATGAGAATGGCAAATTAAAAAAAGTTTTAACTCATGTAGAATTATATGATTACCTTTTTCACAGTAAATTTTGTACACATGCGCTAATACAGATACTTTTATTCATTCCCAACTTCAAAGTCTTTTCAGCTAACTTCATGAAATACTTATGTTTTCACCTTTGTGAGAAATTAAATGTTTTGTTTTTTACTATATCCCCTTCAATCCAGGGTTTCATTCATCTTTCTGATATGCTTAAGTGGTTGGGCTGTTGGAGTTTCCAGATGATGTGTGTTATCTTAGCAGATGGTAACATTTCCCTCAGTTTCAGTAGTTGTGGAAAAAGTGCCACCACTCACCCAAATCCAGTCAAGGATTAATGTCTCTGTTCCTTGATAAGTCAAAAGGAAGATCTGGGGATCTGTGGCACTTTTCGGTGTGAAGACTTATTTATTCTATGCAGTTTTCTCTTTCTTCTTCACAAGTATAAGTAATCTATTTGCTTTTATAAAATTCTAGTGTATGTTAATTCCACATAGGATACAAAAAGGAGTCATATAACTTGCAATAATTTTTTTTTTAATATGGGGGTATTATTTTAAGCTTTTAAAACTGAATTTGTAATTTTTTGTGATGTATAGTATATGTGATATATATTATGTGGCTTATGTACACATATTTATGAATACCATGTATGCTGCTTGATGGGAAATAAACTTAAAGTTATAAAAAGAATAGTTTAAAACATGATTTTACAGGAGTAAGAGAGTTTGGAAGAAAATAAAGGAAACCGGAGAAGGGTGGACCTGAGGACAGCATCTGGGCAAGTGTAAAGAGGAAGGGCAGCAGTAAGGAGAAAGAGAAGTGGATAGAAGTGGTTGGGGATGGAGAGAGAAAGCCAGATTAGTGTAGAAGCAGGGATACAACAAAAGAATCACCAGAAGCTGCTATTGGTAGTGGAGACTGCCATATGGTAACCTGTTCAGAAACTTAGGTGATGGTTGGAGGCCAATGAGAGTGCAAATTCAATGGAATAGTATGGAGGAAAGTCAAATCTTGGAACATGAGGTCCTGGTGGGAAAAATAGAGATCAAGACAAGTCCAGGTACTTTACAAGTTTCAGGTGGCAATTCAAATGCCACTTCTGCTGACGGTTGCTTCCTTAGCACCATATCACTTATTAGACCGTTGCCATATCTTTACTCATAAAGCATTTAGCATAGTGCCTGGTGCAAAACATGCACTCAGTATATATATTTTTTCATGAAAGCAATAGATTAAGCAATAAAATTAAACAAGTAAGAACTAAGATACTAATGCCTGAGTGTTCAAGTTATAGTAAATGTTAAAATGGAGCAATACAGAGAAATAAGACAGTGGCATTATGGCATTATATAACATTGGCTTAAGTTCAGGTTCCATTTATTAGATCTGTGATCTTGTGGTATAACTTGTATAAACCTCAATTTCCTCATCTTTAAAATAAAGATTATAATAATTGCTAGGTTTAGCTATGTGCAAAACTTGTATACATAGTAAGTGCTCAACAAATATTGTTATGTTCACCTTCATTTTTTAGTCTTTCTTCTTTTTATTTGGTTAATCAGGGTTCTCCAAACTATGGCCATAGTTTGCTGGATGCAGCCCACAAGGCCCTCTCATCCGGCCCGTGGATACCTTTTTATCTACAGAAAAAAATTATGGAAATTTATGTGTATCCTGCCAAGATCAGCTTATTCTTTTTTATTTGGACCTCAAGTGTGTAGTTGGCCCCCAAACTGCTGTTTGATAGTTAATGCGGCCCTCGGGCTGAAAAGTTTGGAGACCCCTGGTGATTGAATTTAATAAAATAAAACTTCTAAATGCCACTGATAACTAGTATACAAAAGTCTTCATGTTTTGGACCTCTTAGTAAGAAGGTTGTGAGGTCCTAGAGGAAAAAGCCACTGTCTTATCCTCTGGTTTATCTCCCATATCTGGCACAAACCATGTATTACATATCAGAATTTTGTCACCAAATGGCAGTAGATACGAAAATATTCATTGTTCCTTTACTTCTTGCCTGTCTTTTGTGAGTATTGCTTTCATATGTAAAAAAATAAAACCAGAATACAAAAGAGTACAATGTGGTGCCCAGTGCAAAACTGAGGTAAGTATAAACTAGAAGTTTGAAGGACTTAAAATCAAATTACAGAAAATAAGCCAGTTATGAGGTCATTGGTCAGTCTGTACTCTTTTGACATTGCATGCCAATTCCAGTTCTGTTAGATATTCATAGTGCAATTACCCTGTCTACCATCCAACCCACACAGTCTCTGTTGATTATTAGAGATAGCTTAGCTGTCATTTTTAAAAATTAAAAAACAAATTGATTTTGTTTTCCTGCACTGCCATCACCAAAAAGCAATCTCCATGCGTTTCATTAGTAGAACTGTGTATATAATTTACACATAAAGCGATCACAGACATAGCCTAGATAATATACCTGGGGATAATGTGGAAATTGTGCTCTTTTGTGTGACTGGGAAGGTCTCCAAGTTGAGTGCCATTTCTTGGAACAGCCATTTCTTTTCTCACATGAGCTACATGACAGAAGAGTGTTACACAGCTCACCCGTGGATGCTGGCAGCCAAGTGACATCCAAACAGAGTTCTGATTCTGCATTGTATAATTGCAAATCCCTGCAGTGCAATAACTTTTCAATGTGCACAATGACCTAAATTAATGTCTCACTTCTACATAGAAAAAACTGGGTTACCAATGATTTCATTTTATTTCCTTTGAGTTGAGAGATACAATTTATCTTTGAGAAAACTGTAATGGATGTTTCTGTGCATGTTTTGTGAAATGAAGATGTGTTTTGTGCTGTCCTATTTGTTTTTCTGCTCAAGCCGTTGAGGTGTATGAGCTTAATATATTTCAGCACTATTTGTGTGCACGTGTGTGTGTGTGTGTTTCTGCATTCATTCAGTTGCTGTGAAGTACTATAAAGATTTTTTGGCTGTTTTATGTATCACTCTTACAGATAAAACATGCTTGTTTGATGCCCAACACATAGGAGATAGTCTTTCTAATGCAGCTAGTCTATTGGAAGATCCCAAAGATGATGCCATTGGTATTTTAGAATTTTTACTATTGGATTTGTTTCCTATGATTCTCTTCCTTTCCTGGATACATTTGTTTTCTTTTAGCTTGAATTAGAAGGTATTACTGCTCTTTGACCTAATTTCTCATAAATTATTGTATACCCATGGCATTTTTATAATAAAAATGTTTCAATGAAAGTTATTTTCTTTGGTTCATTTGCAGTGTTGCATGTTTTATAGTAATACCAGACAAAGGTTTTAACCTAAAGGGAGATGCTGCTGATTATTTAGACATGGCAGTTTGAGTGTTCCTTCTTGAATTCAAATGTGTATGGTAACTCTTTACCCACCACTAACCTGTACTTGGATTTTCTAGGACATTGCAAAAGGAAAATGTCTTTTCATGAAAAGTGTGCCTGCGCAATCAATAAAAGAAAAATATGTTTTATGGAAAACCAAGCTCTTCTCCTATCACTTGCAAACATTTTTACCTCAATTGCTCTAATCTAAGTTTATACCTTCTCTTTCTTGAACCCCCAGCAACAGTGTCCTAACTGGATTCTCTACAACTACTCTGACTCCCTCTATACCATTCTTCACACACAGAATTCCCAATAGCACCATGCCAACCTTGTCCTCTCCTCAAATTCAACCACCTAACCCAAGCTTAAACTTCTTCAATGGTATTCCTTTGGTCTTAAGACAAAGCCGACAAACTCTTATTATGCCTTGTGGGGCTTGGTTCAGTTTTCCAGCCTCATCTCATGCATTCCATGCTTCTCCTTCTCTAAGCTCCAGTCTCACTTGCTTTCATCCTGCAGGCACCCAAAAGGGCTGAGTTCCTTCCTGTCTACACCTAGATTTGTACTTGGAACACAGCAGCTCACAATTTTTATCTTGTTAACTCTATTAATTTTTCTGATATCAATTCAATTATCACTTCTTCAAGGAAGCTTTTCCTCACCAACGTAATTTATTCATATTCTTTGAATGTTATACCCCACAGGCACTGGATTTTTCTCCTTTGTAGCATTTTTTTAAGGTGTAATTTTACATTCATTTTGTGTAATGATTTTGATTAATACTCATCTTCCTTAAAACATGAAGGCAGAGATGGTACTTTTTTTTTGACTTTGTATACCACAACCAAATATGGTGCTTGGGATGTTAATAGGGGCTCCATAAATACCCTCTTTTTAAGTGAATGAATGAAGAAAGAAGCTACATGGCAAGAATCTGGAATAAACATTTACTAATAAGTCTATTGTGATTAAGATGATAAAATATGACCATTAAGCTATTAAAGTATGTTAGAACTGTTTTAGTGAGATGTTTTTTTGGTTATCAATTTTACCACTTGCATTTGAAACCATGGATCACTTAGTTTTCATCGGAATAGACTTTATAGGGCAGACGGCCTAACTCATGAAAGAAAGTGAATCTGGGTTGGATTCTGATTTTCTTGGTGCTTTACAAAGAGAGTTTGAGAAGTAGTCAACATGTCTGAAATGCCCATATGAGGAAACATATAGTACTCATGTTGTAATAACATGTATTGAGTTCTTACTATGTGTCAGACAGTGTGCCAAGCTTGAAACCTATGATGATGACTCAATTATATTCATAAATTTGAGACATTGGTACCACCATTATCTGTCTTTCAAAGTGAAGAAACTGAAACATAAATAACTTACCCGAGGTCATATAGGTAGTAGGTGGATCTGGAAGGCTTATAAGAGTCTAGACCCTAGCTTTTATATGCCTTATTAAATATAACATTAGTAACATCTTTGTATTTTGTCTAGCACAGGCATGTCCAACATGTGGCCCAGGATGGCTTTGAATGAGGCCTAACAAAAATTCTTAAAACATTATGGGACTTTTCGTACTTTTTTTTTTTTTTTAGCTCATTCGCTGTTGTTAGTGCTAGTGTATTTTATGTGTGGTCCAATACGATTCTTTTTCTAATGTGGCTCAGGGAAGCTTAAAGGCTAGACAATGCTGGTCTAACAAGTAGAAGATGGATATTTAGTGTTTTGTCTAGTAAATAGGAGTAGACAAACACTTTGCTTTAAGTATAACTGCAGATTTATTGCTCTCTCACAAATATAGATATCATGTGTCTTATATTTTTAAAAGTATAATAAACTAAAAATGATAACCTACCTTATTCTTTCTACTCACTTTCAAAATTTTTTTGGATTGTTTGAATCTGTACATTAAAGTTTTAATACTGTTCTTTGCTAGAAACTTTAAAATATTACTAATTATAATAATGACATGATACTCTACATTTGTATATTATTTTACAGTTTATTAGGTACTTTTGTATTAAAGCAGTTCACCTGTCAGAATATGCACACATATATATTTATTTTACATATGCTTTGTACATGAACTTTAATAATTATACATATATATATTTTAAATGTATTTCTTTTTCTTTTTTTAATATTTATTTATTTATTTATTTATTTATTTTTGACAGAGAGAGAGAGAGAGCGAGAGAGAGAGAGAGAGAGAGACAGACAGAGACAGAGAGGGAACTGAACTGGGGGAGCTACCAGTTCAGCATATGGTTCCACACGGGCCGGGGCCAGGATTCGATCCTCAGTCCCCAGGGCTGCAAAGTGAGTGCTTAACCCACTGAGCCATCCCGGCTTCCCCAATAATTATATTTTACATGACTGCAATAAAAGTATGATTAGCAACATTTTCTTCACAGCTCATTTGTATTATGTTTTCTAGTAAAAAGTGCCCTAAGACTGAGCTTAACACTGCTATTTTCTCATTGTTAGCTGCTGGAAATAACAATAAATACAAAACGTTTAAATAGATGATAAAACAATTAAAATGGCATTTTTATTATAGGTCATATTAAAAAGGCACAAATGATAAAGTTTTTAATGCAACAATTAACTGTCTTTCATTTTCTGAAAGGCTATTTTCTAAAAGCTTTCTTTCTCATTTTGCTTTGTTTACGCCAAACCATTAAAACTTTCTTCAGTGTAACATTAACACAAGAAATGAGTGACAACAGGGTAGCCGGCCTGACCTCAAGACCTGCACAGTTTTTACTTTGATGACCTGAGAGCTAATGTGTGCTGAAATTTTACAAGCACATAACAAAGTGTAGTGGATATAAAATCAGAAAAGACTTCTTCATATTTTCTTATTTTTTTAATTTTTTAATTTGAATACCTAAAGTATAATATGATTTGGATTTTCCATCAAGTTTTGATTTTTTCCCCCTGTAGTGTTAACACTGATATGCTACCACACTGCCTCCCAGTGTGGCTTAAGAAGATGAGAATTTTATAGGATGATAGTAGTAGGATCAATAAAGAATTCATTCAATATTTTTTCTTTCAACTATTCCTAGACATAAACTGATAAGATCAGACAGAACTTGTATATGTAGTCATAGTTGGTTATCAAAAATCAAGCTTACAGGACACAATGTTCTTAAGTTCTGAGCTGAAAGCTCAAATCTTACAATGTTTGTTTAATTTTGCAAAGTGCTATAGATCCTTTTCAGCAGTTTTGACCCTTATAAAGAGATTTTGTTAGAGACGAAGAAAACATGTCCCTAGACTCCTTCCTCAGTGTAGCAGTAAACTTTAAGTATTTCATGCCTCACCTTTTACAATGATGGAAAGCCTTTGCTATTTGTGAAAGGAGAAAACTCAGACACTGAGAAGACACATGGTATGTAATAACAGTAAGGGTGAGTACGGAAGACCTGGTATAGAGAGTCCTACCTACCCCTGCCACCTACTATCCTTGAAAAGGGGTCTTTACCCCAAGCGACAGGAGGTACACTTAATGCCCTACCTTAATTCCAGAGTAATGATGGGGCCACAAGGTTCTATAATTTGTAGTTCTCTGAAGCTTTATGCCCGTGTTAGATGGTATCTCCATAATTTTTATCCTTTACAGCAGACTGACAAATTAATAATATTTTAAACCTTGTTTTCTAATACAGATAAATGATTCTCCAGTCACAAAGTGAATGGTTCAAGAATTAGATCTGGAAGAACCAGATAAATGCACATAAATGTGGTCAGATCAATAAAGTTTCTATTGTATTTGTGTATTGCATTAGCTGTCTTTGTTTTTAGACTCAGCACATTGTAGTTCTTTAAATGGCAGGGCTTTTCACAATGGGTATTCTAATTATATTACTAAGGGTCAAGGTTAAACTTTATACAGGATGTTGGTAATTAGTTGTTGGCCATAGCTGGTTTCCTTATCGTCTTTGCCAGAAACTGTCAAGATTATTTGATTATGCTCATCACCAGGCATGAATACCCAAATGCATGGTGGGAGTCTGATTCTGCCATGTTGCTATCATTATAACAAAATTTGGTGTGTTTTCCAATTTATTTTGAGTTAGAAAACATAGAAACCAATGTCATTGAAAGGTGGTAATGGTGGTGGAATAAACTACTAAAAAGAGACATCTAACTTTGGTATTTTTTGTTCTCCAAGCTCACTTGTGTCAGAGCTAAGAAAACACTTGGTCTAGCTTACAGTCCAGACTTACTCCACGGCAAGACTCCTTTCTTTATTTTGTTGAGATTAATGTAATTTTTAAGTAGATAATTCATTCAAATAATTTCCAAATCAGAAAGTATACAAGTACACATGAAAAGTTTTCCTTGCTTCCCTGCCCACATGCTTAATTCATATACATCCTTCCCTACCATGACCACAAACAAAGTTACCCTGGTAAAGATTTTCTTATGTTTACAGAAATACATTTTTTAAAATTTAATGTAGTAATAATGGCTAATATATAATTTTTAGGCAACAAGACAATTTTACATCTGTGTAGTCTGTTGCATGCTCACTACTTAAAGTCTAGTTTTCTTGCATTATATTTGACTCCCTTGACTCACTACTCCCTGTCTAACCTCCTTTCCCCTCTGGTAACAACCGTTCTGTTTATGTCAATGAGTTTGTTTTTGTTTGTTACTTTTTATTTTATATTCTACACAAAAGTGAAGTCGTAATTTTTTGTCCTGTTCCATCTGACTTACCTCACTTAGCACAATACTCTCAAAATCCACCCATGTTGTAATGGTGGTATTTAATCTTTTTTATGGCTGAGTGGTATTCCATTTTATATACATCTTCTTTATCTAATTATTTATCAATGGACACAGATTGTTTTCATGTCTTGGCTATTATAAATAATGCTGCAATAAACATAGGGTTACATATATTTTTATGATAAGTGTTTTCACATTTTTTCAGGTGAATACATGGAAGAGGAATTGCTAGATCATATGATAATTAAATTCTTAAAATTTTGAGGAATCTTCATACTGTTATCCATAGTGATTACACCAACTTACATTCTCAATATATGAGGATTCTCTTTTCTCTACAGCTTCTTCAACATTTGTTACTTCTTATCTTTTTTATAATAACCATTCTAACAGGTATGAGGTTGTACAGGGATGCTTTCTAATAGCTGTAGTCCAATATTTATATTATCTGTATTTTTGTAGAAAACACATGTCCTAAAATAACATATATGGTTTGGCACCTTGGTTATTTTTACTTAATAATTTAAACTTTCTTTTAAGGCACTACTTGCCCATGTGACTGTGTGTAGGAGATTAACCTCTGAAGGGTTTGTTCTCAAGATATACTTCTGTAACTTCCTATAGTTTTCCTCAATAAACCGAGGAAAAACAAGGTAACTGATTCTTTCATGAGTTGAGCTGAAAAGTGAAGACAGATAGATGTTATTATATTTATATATTGAGGATGAGTCCTCTCAATAAATGCTGTTTGCTCCTCTTGGGCATCTTGTTAAGTGTCCTTCATATTTCCTAAAGAAAATAATATGTATGACTATATTTATATCTCCTTCAACTCATCACATATTGGTATAATGATCTGATATTTAAAGGAAATCACAAAGATCTAGTTAAATTTGTCTTTAAGATATATTCAAAGAAAGTTCTGGGCAAAATTGCTGTTCATTATAGAGCTTAAATACCTGGGCCACGCTTGTCCAACCCAGGGCCGGTGGGTTTTATGTGGCCCAGAATGGCTTTGGATGTGGCCTAACACAAATTCACAAACTTTCTTGAAATATTATGAGTTGTTTTTTGTTTGTTTGTTTTTTTAGCTTATCAGCTATTGGTAGTGTGTTTTATTTTTGGCCCAAGGCAATTCTTCCAATGTGGACTACTGAAGCCAAAAGTTAGATATCCCTGACCTAGGCATTGCCTCCCTTTCTCTATTCTCTGTAAGTATGTGTATTTTGGAGAGAAATCAAAAGGTTTTTCTGTGTTGCTCCTAATGTATTCAAAACATTAGCACATGATTTCAGCAAAGTTTAGCATAGCTTTCTTTCACAAAGGACAGAAAATAAATGTTTGAAACAATTTCTAAAATTCAGAATTTATTACCTAACATAAAAGCATATATAAAATTATTTAACATTTCTTAAATATTTGTCAATTAAAAAATCACATACTATTCATGGCTACTGTTTCAGATAGTTTTTAATTATGTAAATTATTTTTCTCCTGACTGTAATTACATGATGGACTGGTTTTTAAAGTATCATATACTTAATGTGAATTTCTGAAAATTCTTTAATCATATAATTGCTAGTTTATCAAGTAGAAAATATAGGTTTGAGAACACTATCATTATGTAATTATTCTCCACAAAAGACTGTGGAACATACTGAAGAGGCCATTATGAAACAAATAACAGTTTTCTATGTGGTCTAAATTTGCACAGATTAAAAAAAAAAAAGCCAAGAAAATGCCTAAATGTAAAGAGTTTAAAGTCTAGCTAGACAGTTTATCCTGTGTCTCTCTATCTGTGAAAAAATCAGTCCCAGCAAAGGAAGTGAAAAGGTAAAACTAGAACAGTCCAGATAAAAGATTATATAATTCAATGAGTGACACTAATATTTTATAATTGATTCAATAGATTCCATGTAAAAAGCCTAAAGGAAATGAAATAAATTTAAGACTTACTATATGCATTAAAATCTAGTTTCTTAGGCTTCTTATTATTGAGTGTATCATGTTCAAGTGTGTTGCAATAGATTTATATTCATTTGGTCTAGGGCTAATAGGAACCAGGGCATATCCTCTGAAATGACTAAGTGGTAAAATTCAAATCTAGTTTTATAAGACTAAAATTTCTTTTTGACTCAGTGGATATCATGAGTCAGAAAAATCTGTTTATTTTCAACAAAGTCTAGTAAAGTACAAGGTGAAATTGCTCCATCTGTGGGTTTAGTGTGAGAAGATAAGATGCATAAAAAATGTCTGTCTGTCTGTCTTATACACACACAAACACACACACACACCCCACCCTACCCCAACCCCTCTCCTTCATTTAAAATAGTTACCGGTAGTCACAGCCATATCTCTGAGCAGAAAGAGGAAAGCCAAAGCCAGAACATTAGATTTAATATTAAATATGCAGGGCTGATTGTGTTCCAGTATTGTGGCCTAAGATTAGGTAATTATTTCTTTCTGTTATTGTTTACTCTGGTATCAAATCTAGTTCATGATTAATATCCAGATGATTTATATTTTCATGTAATAGAGCATTTTGTTCTCTCATAAAGTAGTGACTTAAAAAATTAGGTTTGTTAAATCACTGTTAACTTTTGTTATGTAATCCTTTGATTTTCCTTCACTTGTTAGATAGGAAATGGAACCAATATTCAAAAGAACTGATGAATTTTTAAATCTTAGTTTGCTGAAATGATTGACAATCAGTTCATGTCTAATCATTCATGTCTCTCTAGAAAGCCTGAAACTGATGGTCTGTTAGTTGGTGACTCCTAGGCTTATGTGGTGGAGTAGGGCTTAAGAGGCCAGGATAATGGGTCAAAAGGTATGGTTTGGATCCTGGCTCTCCCACTTACCGCTTTGTGACTTTGGCTGGCTTTCTTAGCCTCCCTGTACTTCACTTTCCCCATTTGTATAATGGAGATGGTGTTATTAAGTACCTCATAGAAGATTAAAGGCCATCTGGTGTGCAAAGTCCTCAGAACTGAGTGGGCCATGTGGTCCATGGTCATTAAAAGTTCATTCTTGGTTTACACCCCAGTGATTCCTTCTATGCTCTGGCTCTGCAGCTCTTCCTCTTCTTCCTGTACCATCTTTACTAGTCTATGATTGCCATTTTCATCAAAATATTAATAGCTAGTACTTAAATTCCCACCAGAATTTATTTTTTAAATGTCTCAGTCACTTAATAGCTGATGTTCTTGGGAAATTTTGTGAGCCAACTTTTTTCATTTGTAGACATCTTTTTCTTGTGATGATCAAACGAGATATTAAAGTGAAAATACTTTGCAATTATAAATTTTAAGGGATTAGAGCTGGAAGAGTGAGATATAGAAGGCAAAGGTCATGTCCTTGTTTATTTCAGTTCTGAAAAGAAGTTATGCTTTTCCATTTGAGTAGATCTTTATTTTGGAAAACTGGAAAATACATAAAATCAGAGAGAAGAAACATCTATATTTCTTCCATATAAAGACAATACTTATTGTTAACATTTTGATATAGGTCTCTTTATTTTCCATGTGTTGTATTATTTCAGTTATATTGTAGGAAGGTAATTTCATGTCTTTCTTTAATTTTGCATATTGCTTGTACACCAACATTAAAATATAACCCAAGCCATTAAGTCCTCGTCAATTTCTTTATATATTATATGTGCGTATACCTGTATGTACAATGTAGTCTTTTTTCTGCTTGATTTGTATGTTTTGTCTGCCTTGCAGTGCAATCTATACACAGCCTTTATTTTGTATTTTTGAATGATGAAGATGAAAAACTAATATAAAAGCCATCTTTAGCTTTATTTCTATCACCAGCTAAGATAACTTATTCCGATGCATTACTGTTCTGTCCTTAGGTTTATTTGTCTTTATATTGTAATATTATCAGAATTGGAAAGAAAAATAGTTCTAAAAATTTGATATTGAGTGATAGGCATTAACAAAACCTTCAATTTTGAAAGTGCAGAAGATATGAAACCCCTGTGGACTAATGTAATTTGAAATCAATAGTCAATGAAGCTAATTTAAAATTTTTAAAAGTTGTTTTTGACAGAGAGAGTGAGAGAGAGAGAGAGAGAGAAAGAGCAAGAGAGAGAGAGAGAGCAAGAGAGAGAGAGAGATGGGATAGGGACCAGAGCAGTCTCCATAATTGTATGTCATCAGTTTTTGACATAGTTTCACTCCACAGGTAGGCATTAATCACACAGGGCAGGAACCAGGCCATGGGCCTCCCGCATAGGAGTCATGCCCCTGCTGGGGACCTCCTACATGGGAAGCACACTTAGGGTGGGAGCCGAATGGAGGGCCTCCCACACGGGAAGCTCATCCTGGTGAGAACCAAACTAGGGGTACACACCAGTTCAGCATATGGGTCCACATGAGCTGAGATTTGATACACAGACCTTGGGCTGCAAGACAAGAGTTCAACTGGCTGAGCCATCCTGACATCCCCTAATTTATAAATTGATAATTGCTTTTGAATCTGCAGATGATCAAAATGGGTGAAATATACATGCACTGAAATCATTTTGTGTTAGTTAAATTATAGTTTGTTATTAAAACATCATAGCAGTTATTTAAGGACAGATTTAAAAAAACATAAACTGTAGTGCAATTTTTGTCAACCATGTAATGCTATAAGAGAACTTAGAAATAGCAAAAGAAAAATAGAAAAAAAGATAATGCTTGATTAAAGGTGCAAAAAAACCCCCCAAAAACTAGAGAAACATTTTTTTTTTTAATTCCACATACGCAGTTCAAAAGAGATACTCTGGTGAAGCGACAGCTATACGATTGGATCTGAGGCAGCAGTATCCATGAAGATACACGTTAGCAGAGCTCAATAAGACTTCAAATTTGGATGGTTCAGCTTAGCTTACTTTCAAAATATTTAATTTTTTTATTTAAGAAATATTTATTATGTCTACTATGTGCTGGAACATCTGCTAAGGCTCTGGCATTTAAAAATAGAAGATTACATAAAGTCTCTGCCTTCCAGATCACAATGTATTGTGGTAAAGAGAGATACATACACATAGTTAAAATGCAACATGGCAAAAACAATGATGTTAAGCACAGGTTAGTATAGTATCTAGGAGAAAGAAAATGAAGTCTCATCTGAAGTATGGTGGTATAATAGGATTGTTTGACCACGAAGGGTTAGGCATAGTGAAGGACATATAAACCAAACCCTGGAGCTGACAAACTGCCTGCTTTGCTCGTTGTGTATTGCTGGGGCACGATCCGTGAGCTAGGAACACTGGATAGGTAGGCAAGAAATGGATTGTGGAAGAGCAGGGTAGCTACGTGGACTTTATTCTGAAGGGGATGGGGGAAATAATTTGAAAGTTTCAAACCCTCAACTTACATTTTAGATAAATTGTTATTCTGTTGTCTCTGTGGAGGATGGAATTGAGGGAAATGATACATAAAGCCAAGAGAACACTTATGTTCTATGACTTTCTAGATTTTCCTCATAGAAGATCTTCAGAAAACTAAGTGAAAGTGTAAAAATAGCACTGTACTTTATATGTGATCATTTTGCCCTTCTCTGTTGCCAGAGGAACTTATAAGGAAAAACTAAAGTAGATGGATTATTGGGAAAAGAAAAAAATGAGAATTTATTTCCAGCCTCTACTTAGAATAAGGGGAAAATGAAAGCTATATGCTCCTAAGAGACTGTAAAGGTAAAAACTGAGTAACAATTATCACAGGTGAATGGCTTTTTAGAAGCAAAATCTTGATTTGGGGAACTTATGTAGAGGTCACTAACTTAATCTTTCTGCCAATCTAGTTTTTACTTTTTTATAAGATATCATTTATGTTTCCAGTATTTTTTGTTTATTGTTAAATTTAATGAGGTTACTTTGGTTGGTAACAATTAGATAGTTTACAGATGTACAAGTCCACATCACATCATTCATGCATCGTATTATGTGCCCATCACTCAATATCAGTTCCCCTTCCATCACCTTATATCTAGTGCCCACTCCCACCTCCCCCCACCACACTCCCCCCAATGCTCCCCCCTTTCCTGGTAACCACCAAACCATTGAGTGTGTCCATACTACTGGTGTCCTATCCCGCTTCCCCTCCCACTCTCCCTCTCCCCTCCACCCCTTCCCTCTGGCAATCACCAGGCTATTAAGTGTGTCCATAGGTCTCTGTGTCTTTGTTACATTCACTATTATATTCCACCTATAAGTGAGGTCATATTTTTCCGGATTCTTTCAGTCTGACTTATTTCGCTTAATAAGATGGTCTCTAGGTCCATCCGTGTTGCCACAAATGACTGTATTTCATCATTTCTTATCACTGAGTAGTATTCCATTGTGTAAATGTACCACATCTTCTTTATCCAGTCATCTATCGAAGGGCATTTTGGTTGTTTCCATGTTCTGGCCACTGTGAACAGTGCTGCGATGAACATGCGGGTACAAACATCTTTAAAGATTAAGGT
>PVKE010039653.1:0-14926 GCA_004027555.1 Craseonycteris thonglongyai
CATGATAAAAATGAAAATTAGGATGAACTAACAGACTCTTGCTGGCTGGTGGATTTGGGTTTTCTTGCTGACACCATGGGAAAATTCGATTCTTTCAATTTGGAGTTGCAGGGAAAAGACAAAAATATAGCTGAAATGATAAGCTCTGTAAACGCATTTAAAGCGAAATTGACTTTGTTGATATCACATCTGCATATCAAGTCTCTCATGCACTTCCCATATATGAGGAAAATGCTAGGTAACAATGAATTAAATGTGTCATTATTTATTGAGACCCTGCAAGTGCTTCAAAGACAGTTTGAAGAGAGATTTCTGCAGTTTACAAATATCGAGCCAATTGTCTCCTTCTGTATCAATCCTTTTACTTGCCAAATAAAAGGAATAGAACTAGCCGCATATATTGCAGACCTTGTTCAGGGGAAAGCAGAAGAACTAGAGTTAGAAATTTTGAACCTTAAGAACGATATTTTGCTAAAATCCTTAATATCAGAGGACTTATGGAACATAGTCGACAAAGAAAGGTTCCCATTTTTTTAAAAAGCGGCATATAAAATCAAATCTTTTTTCGGGTCAACGTACTTATGCGAATCTTTGGTTTCAAACATGAATTTAATAAAATCACGATATAGATCTCGACTTACCGATGAGCATCTTAATAATTGTTTGCTAACAGGGTTGTCGTCATACTCTCCTAATTACGAGGCACTGGCCAATGAAATGCAATGCCAAAGATCACGCTGACATTGTTTTTTTTAAAATGTTTTCTTTTATGTTTTTTTAAATGATTTTATTATACGTGTTTTTTATTTACTTTGTTTTATGTTTTGTATACGTTTGTGTGTATATAATTTGTACAATAAATTTATTATTTTAAAATTATTTTTATTATTTTTTATTCTTGTTCAATAATAAATATCCTTAGAAATAGCTGGTGCCCGCCGCCCTACTGATATTTTAGAATGCGCCCTAGGGTAATAAAAGGTTGGGAACCCCTGGTCTATATCATACTCAATTGTTTCACAAAATTCTGTCATTTTATAGTTACTAAAAATAACTTGGTAGAATTTATTCCTGCTTATATTTGTAAAATACACATTTTGTACTTACAGCAATTAGTTTAAACCACAAAACCAATCTACATGTACAATTGCATCATTGTTTCTATTCCAGGGATGTGAATTCTTCCTACTTATATTTGAAAGGTATGTATAGCCATTGATTCATATATCTTGCAGTCCATTGAGTTATTGCTCCTCAATAAAGTTAGGTTTCAGTAACTGATAATTGCTGAGACTGGCCAGACTTTCACTGAAATGTTTACTTTCCAGGTGTAGATGTTGGGGGTTGGGGAGTCTCAGCCTCTTCAGATTAGTTTTCATAGCTCCTAACAGTGTCTGGTGAGCTGGGCATCTTCATGTCTTGGACACAATGTTGTACATAATGAGTATCAAATTGTGAAGCCAGTGTTTAAATGATGGTTCTTCAGCTGATGCAGAGAGAAAAAGTAAGAATGCGACAATGAGGATATCACAGAAGTTGGAAAGACATATGGAGACAAGGGACAGATATTAAAGGTTGACTTTGGGTCCTTATGTTAACTAAAACAATTTGCACAGGAAAAAGAAACACAGCTTCACAGAAGCAGTGCAGGTCACCAGAGCTTGACAGAAGTTCTTATTTCTTTTTAACATTTAAAAAATAAATTTCTATTAAAATAATCTCAATAATAAAAACGGAAAAGAACAGACCATATGAGAAACTAGATGATTGAAAGGGGAAATGATCTTTGTAACTATTATTCTAATAGAAGAATGCTATATTAATAGGCATTAAGAAAAAGAATTTACTATCATGTCACTGAAATTTACCATTGTGTGTAGTACATCAAGAATTCATTTAAAAAAGTATTTAGGTATGATGGGATCTAGTTCTGAAAATGAAGTGAGTTTCCCATTCTAAATATCTCAAAGAGGTTAAGATAAGCAAAACTATTGGCCATAGAATGGTTTAAGTCAATGTGAGTCCTCTTTAGTAACTATTACATTGGAAACGTTACAAAACTAAAATCTGAAAGATGCATTAATTACTCCAGATTTTATTTTTTTAAACCATTCTCCTCCACCAACAGTGTCTACTTTGGTGTTCTTGATTCTGATTATTTTTATTATGTAGAGAATCTTCACTGACTTGTCCAATAAACCTCCCTCTTTTCTTACCATGAATAAAATAAGTTTCTTCTTTGGGGTTCTTAATGTTTATGAATTCAGTAACATGTAAAGGCAAGTGGCTATGTAAGTCCTGTTGTCAAATTCCATCTTAAAATCACACTGATAATAGTATGCTTTATTTACTATGCCACTATTAGCCATTTTTAAGCTTCTGCATCCCATCCCCTAAGTTTACTTTCTCATCTTCCACTGTTTTCTATTTAGTCCACTCTCAATGTATCAGACATCTTTGTATGATAGAACATGCCTACAGATTTCTTTCCTGCCATCTGGACCAGCTTTTTCTAATTCATCCACTGTATTACTCCAAATCTTGGGGGCAATATGCTATAAAATTGTTTCTCTTCTTTAATTTTTGTAATTGTACTGTTAGCTCATGAAGTGATGCTAAAAATAAAATATATAAATAAGCCCATGAAGATATGTCTTTCTTGTATAAACTAAGATTCACATAAAAAAATAATCTAGTGACTAGGATATAATTTGAAGGGAAAAAAAGTTGAGTGATGTATTACTAGCTAACATATAAATGAGAGATTATTTGATTGTTGGTAACCAGCCTAATTATTGTTATAGACTAAAAGGAATTACGCTCTAATTCAAGTGAAAGGTTTCTAAGGGGATATAAGGGAGACAATACAAATTGTTAAATAATGACTTGGCTTACTAAAGTTGGTTATTTTACTGTAGCCACAATATAGTATATATGCTTATGTTTCAAAATGTACCGGTATATATATTCAAGCGTTGTAAAGGTAGGGAGGAGAATGTGTGTTGAGAGAGAGAAAGTCAGAGACATGTATAGAAACATACAATATTGGGGGAGCAATCCAGAAATGCGAGTTAAACAAGACTGGGATGTTAAACAAGATTCTTTTGATAGTTGTACTTTTTGTCAGATAAGTATTAAAAAAGAAGGTAGTTTTTGAAGAACTGTGTTTTCTACTTTTCCATTTCTGTACTTGATAGCTATACAAAAGCATAGTATCAAAATAAAAAGATTTAATATATAATTTTAAGTTTCTGCAGACTTTTTGGAGCTATGTATTATTTCATACTAGTAGACACAACCCATTTTATAAATGTGGAATCTCTCTCTTTCTCTCTGTGTATGTATATGTGTGTGAGTGTGTGTGTGTATTCTATCTTGTTCCAGAAGACTTGAATGGCATGACATCATTTGATTATTTCATTAGAACAGCTTATCAGAATCCAGACAAACTTTTTGTTAAATGTTTATCTTGTTTCCTGTGATGCCAAAAGAAAAGAAGTGATGAATTTCACAGAAACTTTCACATTTCAGGAGAAGTTTGTAGTTCTTAATTCTCCAAAAGAGACTGTTATATTAAAAACATTTGTTGTTCTCTTTCCAAACTTTCACTAGTTTTGTTAGCCTTCTTATATAAAAGGCATGAAAATCTCTTTAAATTGACATTTTATATTTGAAGTCCATTTTAAAATAAACATTTTATTTTAACTCAAAAAAGTTAAAATAAACAAGTAGAAAAGGATATAGATGGTATCTAAAGTATCCTTACATGCAAAAAAGTTAGCTGAGAAAAAAATTACAAGTGCTATTATCTTGGGAACTAAAATACAGGACTTCAAGGTAAGATTTTCTATTTGATAGGTACAGCCTTTTGGTACACATGCACAATAAATGACTTAAACCCTATAGTTAACTTATGATGCTAGAATCCAGAAATATGTTTTATGTTTAAAGAAATTAAAACGTTATAAGGGGTATTTGTTGCATTTAAAGACAGTAAAATTCAAATTAATATTCATTGTCAAAAGCAAATAGTTTATTGGCTAAAGAGAAGTTTTAATTTGTAGAAGTTAATATATATTTTCTTAAAACAAACAGATAGTTATAAATTAGTTCAAAGGCAGGGTGACAACCATCTTCAAATGAGGTCTGAAAAAGAAACTATAAACATTGTCAAGGTTAGACAAAATGACAGGTACATCATATTCAGAAAACTTAGAAGGGAAATTTTTTCTTAAAAATTTTAGGAGCTAAGTATAGTAGCATACTTAGGAAAAGCTTTAGTAACTTCTAAATGAAAAACATACAGAAGATAATCATACTAGCTTTCCATGTTTACATAACACTCACAAGATATATATGGAAAATTTTACCCAGAGTAATTTTATATTCCATGGCATAATTAGATTTTCCTTTGCAAAAATAAAAAATCTATTAGTAAGAATCAAACTAATATGAACATTTCAAAACTACATCATTCTAACTATAATTTTTAGTTCCTAAAATCTGTTTAAAGAACATTACATAAAATATTAGTTATTTGAAGAATATACTTTTTAAAAGATAAAATAAAAAGGATCAATTATAAAAACAGAATTGCAAAAAGACATATTAAATGTCTTTCTTTTCAAACCTAATCATCTAAAAGCAAGCTACTTTACCTATGATAGTTAGAAAAGAATTGCTGTCTTTAAAAATGCAAATATTTTCAATACTTGAAAGATAACTATTTCAATAAATAAGTTACTCTGATAACTAAGCTGCAATGGGACAAAGTCATGGTAACTTTTTTTATTTGATTCACATTGTTATAAATGGAAATTTTTACATCCTATTATTTCAGGAAGGTTTAGGCTTCTTTTCTTTTTCATCACATATATGATGACTTTTGAATTTCAGTATAGATCACACGGATGCAGTCTTGCAGTGCAGCCCAAGGCAGTTGCAGCAAGTATTTCCCACTAGGAATGTCAAGAAGCTAGACAGGTACAAGGCTTGAGGAAACAATCCAGAAAACCTTAAAACAGCTTGTTTCTTTCCCCACGAATAACCTTTTTAGACCAGATACAAAAATAGTTTATTATCTGAAAAATTTAAGGAGGCTCTTTTGTTAAATGTTAACAAAAGGACGACTATCCTAATCCCTTTAAAATGCAATTCTTAAAAAAATTCAACTCTGAAGTCTTTTTGAAAGTGCTTAAATCATATAGAGATAAATATTACTTGGCGTCCTTGTTTTCTAACAAATGGCTTTCTCCATTGTTTCCATTAATTTCATCCACAATCGCTATTTTTTTTTTTTTTTAAAACAAGGCCCTTCTCCTCATTACAAAACGCAGATGCATGATTTAGCATATAAAACCGGTAATTTCATACTAATTTACAAAAGATTAGTATTTTCTCTTTTCCATCAGTTTTCAAGAAGTCTTCCCGTGATTAACTGTAAACAGGAATGGTTTACACCTCAAATTAGAAGCCATTAATTAGCATGACGAAGTCAATTGCAAGATACACAAATAATTTAAATTATTTAATCACCTTGGCTAACGTGTACTATACTGTTTCAGTATCCTTCGGTAGGTTATTGATCTGTCACTAAATTAACTCCAGATCAGAGATAAATATTAGCGTTCTTTCCTTTCTTTCGTGTTTACATTATTCCTTTCTGTAAACACTTAAATAAAAGCTTTAAGGTTCTTTAACCCCAAATCTCTAATTAGCCGTCACTAGCCTTTTTTGTAATCAGGCAAAAAGAGTATCTAAAGTACAGATCAGGAGTTCGTTTTGCCCATGTAACAATAAAAAACATTTTAAAAAGGTACAGTTAAGGCAATGGCAGTAATAAAGATATACGCAGAGGTGGCTTCAGCAAATAGCGGGCTTGCAAATGCAAGTGCTTAACAAAAAGCGCCCGAACCTCTGTTGCAATATACGGCACTCCAATAAATTACACAACACTTTGCATAGGCTGCAGAAATAACGCAGGACAAGACTTACACAGATGCCAATCCGCAGCATTTATACACATGCACATGGCAAGAGACAGAAACCAAACACTATCATTCAACTCGGGCAGTGCGGTAGCGCGATCCCGAGTTTGCCCAGCGTGAGAGTGCTCTCTGCGTGTGTGTCGGTGCGCGCGTGAGAGTAAGAGCCATCCTCGGGGCATTTCCTCTCTTTGGGCAGTTTTGCTTCATTTGTTTCCTATTTCTGCTACAGAGAAACTAACTTCCATCTCAGCCTCAGCCAGAGCCACTGAATAGAGCCTGTGCTGCGGCTCCGTGTGCGTCAGATCCCTCCGCGGAGCAGCCCCGTCCCCCTCCCTCTCGCAATCGGCCTCCACAGAGAAAGCGCCTTCCAGCCAACCGGCGGCTCTGGCTCCGACATCTTCTCCGAGTGGAAATAAATAAATAAACCGCACCTTTGGCCGGGGAGGACGGGGCTAAGGTTTCACTGCGCTGGGTGCTGGGACGCTAGGGGCAAAGGGAGGGAGGTACTCCTTTTTCTGCGCCGAGGGGAGGGGGAATCGGGCTGAAGACAGGGCCGAGCACCAGGCCGCGAAGCCGACGGACTCCTTTCTGTGGCGGAGGGATTCGCGGCGGAGGCGGCGGCGGCCGTAGCCGCTGCCTGAGAGTTGTTGTTTCCTCCTCCTCCTCCTCCGCCTCCGCCGCCGTTGCTTGAATGGTGGAGCCGAGGTTCGGCTCGTGAACACACAGTGACAGCTATAGGGCAGGCGGCGGCACCATCTCCGCTTCCCCTCGGCGGCGGGGTGTCCCGCCGGCGGCCCTGAAGTGACCCATAAACATGTCTTGTGAGAGGAAAGGCCTCTCGGAGCTACGATCGGGTAAGTCGGGGGGCTGCCAGGGCCGCTGGCACCGGGCGATTCCGCCCGCGGTCCCCCGCCCCCCGCCGCCCGGCCGCTCAGCCTGTGTCTCCCCGTCCCTCTCTCCCGCGCAGAGCTCTACTTCCTCATCGCCCGGTTCCTGGAAGATGGACCCTGTCAGCAGGCGGCTCAGGTACGGCGGCGCGCGGCGCGGGCCGGGCCGGCGCTCGCTGCTCGCGGGCGTGGGGGAGGGCGGCGGCGGCGGTGGGGCCGCGGCCCCGGGCGCGGGGTTCAGCTCTCCCCGCTTTGTTGTTGCAGGTGCTGATCCGCGAGGTGGCCGAGAAGGAGGTAAGGGCGGTGGCGGCCCGCCGCGTCCTGCCGCTGCACGTCCGCCCCTGGGCCGCGGTGCCGCCGCTACCGCTGGGGCGTGGGGCGCTGGGCTCGGGGGTCCCCTCCGGGGCGCGGGGAGGGCGGGGGACGGGAGCCGGCAGGCAGGGGCTGGGGGCCGGCCTCACGGGGCGTCCTCTTCCCACAGCTGCTGCCTCGGCGCACCGACTGGACCGGGAAGGAGCATCCCAGGACCTACCAGAATCTGGTGAGACATTCACGTCGCGGAGCAAAGAAACTTTTCCCCGAGTCGAATAAAAATTGAATTTCCCGCAATTTTTTACAGAGACAAAAACTTGGCTCCAGAACGTGAAAGCGCTAAAGGCCACGGGGAGGGTTGAGAAGCCGGCGTGGGGGCTGCGGGGGGCAGTGTCCGGGGGTACCCGCACCCCGGGGCCGCAGGGGCTGGCGACAATTTATTTGTGATATTTTGTTAATGTGCTAGAAATAAAGATACGTCATGAGTGTTGTGCAGTGCAAGGCCGGAGGAGGAGGGGCCGGCGCGCGCGTCCGTGCGGGCGCGGGGGCGCGCGCTAGGCGGCAGCAGCGGTGGCGGCGGGAGCGGCGCAAGGAAGGAGGGCTCGCGCTCTCCCTCTGCGCGCGCGGTTGGCTCGGCTTTCTCCTGCCGCACACAATAGCTGGTGACTAACTGCTCTGAAGTGGCATTAGCATTTCAGAAGCAGGCTATTCAGCCGCAGCGGAACCGTGGCAAGACGTTATATATTTTTCCTCTCCCATTTCTTTTGCTTTCCTTAAATTCAGAGCTAGGTTATTTGAAGAGATTCAGATGTGTGGTGATGGTTAGCCAGCAGCACGTTTTGCATTTACTAAAACACATTCGCGGAAGTGTAAAGCCTGTATTATTCTAAAGCCAGAAGTTTAACAGGCCTTTTCTAATTTTGCTGAATCTCGTGTTATATATTCCTTGCTCAATTAAAAACATTTATTGGAGGCTACTGAAGAGTTTTGATTTTTATCTATGTATGTACCTGGGATGGAGCTAGGCAAGTAATAGTTTTTCAGTTACCGTGGGATATATTTTGTGAAATAGCTTCAAAAATACCTACTTCTTAATTCTGTCGGTTTTCAAAGTGAATATTTTAGTAATTTGTTGAAATTGACTTAAGGAATAGGACCTATCACTTTAGTAATGTGAATGGGAAAGTAAGGTATTTGTATTTGGAAGTTATGTTTCCCATGTTCTTTTCTCCTAAAAAACTGATGAGGTTTGTATGAATATGTGTGTGTGTGTATGTGTTGGGCAGTTACAGTAGTCACACCGGGGCAAATCAAGGTTTTGAAATCTATGCAGTGCATTGCTTTTCTGAGACATTTGTTACTGATGTGACATAGTGAGTAATGACTAATGTTATTTTATGAGGACTTCTGAACTGATTAGGATTCAAAGCTAGCTTATAATTGAAGGTCTTGTTGAGTTAAAGGTATGACATTTTGATGACTTTCATTTAATTTGGATGTAGAACATCTAACTTTTGCGTCTAAATCTCGTGATTTAATATACCGTAGGTTGTTGATAAGTCCTTAGAGTTGTTGAAATAAGCAAGGTTCCTTAGCTTTGATTAACAGAAACTTAACTAGTGTATTTACTTCCACACTTTGTTAGTTTTCAAGTAGTGATTTAGGCTAGTTTCATTCAATACTTAGCTAAATGGATAGAGTTTGAAACCAACTTCAAAATTCAGTAACTGCAGTATTTAAATTTTGAAGTTGTAAATATTTGACAAAATCTGAAGTAGATTTTCATGTTTTACTTGCTATTTGAAAAATAAAGATTACAATTTTCAGTTTTCAAGAATTGGGCAGATTTTACAGAACTAATTTTTGCATCTTGTAAAAACCCGCAAACCCCAAGTCGCTGACGATTGCTGTTTTCTTAACTTAGAGACACTGGGAAATGCTATATTTTTTAAATAAAGTGGCTAATGGTATCCAGCCAAATTATGGAACTGTGATCCTTATAGGAATATCATTTTTTCCAGTACCAATGTTGATTTTTGTTTAATTTTTTAAGATTTCTCATCTCAGTATTAAAATGAACTTATATTTTTAGTCTCTTTATCAGTCAGACTTGGAACACAATAAGCAGTGTCTTCATCGGTGTGTTATTTATCAAAATCCACCTATTTTTCATGGAAGTGGTTCTCCTTACTTGGAATGTTTTCACCTTTTTGCCAGACTGGTCATGTTGGCATACTCAGGAGACAGTCTAGAATTCTTATTACAATTCAGAGTTCTTTGGCTCATTTTCTCTTTATTCATTCAGCACATTGCTCATTATATCTACCGGATATAGGCATTCAATGTGCTTTCATATCAAATTTAAGTGTGTGGGTATTTGGTTTAACTTTATATGACTTTTTATTGAGATTTAGCTCTATAAGTATTTTGAACATCAGGTATCTGAACATATTTGTTTAATAGTAGGATCTTGAAATTTTATGTGTAGGTGAGCACATGCAAAGTCTTATTACAGTATTCTCTTGTCTTAATTTATTATTATGACTTAACAACGTTTAACTTTGTTGCCTGTCAAATTGCTTTTACTTTTAGCATTGGTTTGAAGATTATTCTGGGGATTGAAACCAAAATAATAAATATTTGTTTTCAGTAGTGTCTACCTCTACCTGGAAATTTGTTGCTATGTTACTGATAAATTGAGTAATATTTTAAATGGAAGAATTCATATGTGAGATTGAAATTCCTAGAAAACCTCAAAATACAGCTATTTGGTTGGGATATGATATTTGTATTTATGAGCTTAAAGATAAGTATAGGATTAGCATCTGCAATCAGCCTACAGATAAAAATCACAGTGATTGAATTTTGACCAAGAGGAAAGTGGAGTTTTATGAGCAGTTTTAAAAGTTTATAGATTAAACAAAAAATGGTGCATTTATTAGAAATTTGGAGTGCTATTGGTAAGGGTATTGCAAGACATTATGATTATTACCATCTACCCGAAGATTAATAAAACATTTTTAACAGTAAATGGAATTTGATAGGTAAATGGTATTTTTTTTTGCTCTGATAAATGCTTACTCAGATTTTATGTGAGGTTGATGTTTTTAAAGCAAAAGGGGATTTTTAAAGCTTTTATCAGAATTCTTTTTAAATGGAACCAGGCCCAGGGGGCAAAGTTTTTAAAGGATAAGAAAACTCAACTAATTTTTTGACAATTATTTGTTTATAGTTTGCATAGTGAAATTAATAGGTTTGTTAATGTTCGCTTTCTCATTATTACCTTAATTAGTGGTGATTACATATTTATGAGATCTCGAGGCAGAATTTTTAAGCATTTTTACCAGATTTGGGATTCTGATTACCTTTCTGGCTTACAAAGCATTTATTTTTTCAAAAGTGGTTTATGTTTTGCTAATATGTTAAAATGACATAATTTAAAAAATTTTTTGTAGTTGTATTTGCTTTTCTTAAAATGATTCCACTTTTATTAGAAATTTTTATTCAGGAGAAAGGATTGGGAGCCAGGGCACTTCGGTTGTGATCTTAGCCCTGCTGAGATAACCTGCATGCAGGTTACCTTGGGCAAGTCACGGAATTTCTGTGGGTCCCAGTTATCTCATTTGTGAAGTAAGCGAATAAAATTTTTCCAATCCAGAAATATGATTTTAAACTAGAATTATCTCTAAGAGTTCAGCTCTTTCATTTTGAAGTTTGAATATCCAGAACAGAAAAGTAGATTAGAAAATTGTATAAATACTTTTGAGTGTGCTATTCTTAGGTTGTAGAATGGGTTCTCCTTGCAAAGATGAAGATTTTTGAGACACTAAGTGCATTGTAAACTACTTCTTTATAATTAGTGTGTTTTTCACCATGGTTTAAGTATTTGTTTTTGTAAATTATTGCTTGTTTTAAATTCAGAGATGAATAGGAACCATGAATAGAATTTCCTAAGTATTACATATTTCAGGTATATATTTATTTAGATTATTCTGATTAATATGAAAGTTAAGTTATAAAACTTGGAGGTAAGTTTTAGGAAAAAATATATTTAACAACAAATTAAATGTTTTTGAATCAGAGATTTCCATTATATATTAAAGATAATATAGTAGTTTCCAAAATTTAACCAATATAATTTGGGGGAGTGGCATATAATGAAATAAATGTATATTGTAGAGTTCCATTTCCTTTTAAAATAGATTATCAATGAAAGAGTAAGCTTTGCTTGATAGCCTCTAAATCAGAGCTTTAATATCTCATAATTATTGTAATAAAGAGAATAGTATGAAGGGCCTATGCTATTATTGTTACTTATATCATTGTTTTGAAAAGTGAGACATTTACAAACAAATTAAAAAAGTATTTGTTAAATTCTTAATTCCCCATAAAAATTGTAAAAGTGGTATTATGTAGAGAGGGAGTTTGATTACCTCTTCTCCAACTACACAGTGGTGTTTCATATGATGGCTGTGAGTCAGGGTAGTAGTGCAGAAGTCTGTTTCCCATTCTGTGAAATGGGCTAATAATAGCTCCTACTTTGTGAGATGCTGTGAGTGATAAGGACTTCCACATCAAGCACTAAGTAAGGATTTGTCTTTGCTATTACTACAACTTTAGTAGTTCCAATTACAGCTTTATAATGTTATATTAAAGTTTTTAAGAAAAACATTTTTATTTCAGAAGCAAGTAAGTATACATAACTTTTTGAACAATAACAGTTACAGTATAAAAAAGGCTGCTTTAAAATTTCAGAAGATATTATTAGTATAATTACTTTGTAGATTCACGGGTAAAATAATTAAGCCTTAGATATAAAAAGTATAGTAAATATCAAAAATAATTTTAAAAATATTGTGCATAGATGTCTGTAAAACTTTTGATGGTTTGTGTAGTACTTCTAACTATGGCTACATATTTTTGCAGAATGATTAAGAAATACTTAGGTGGTTGAAATACCCAAAATTGATTAGAGAATATATGAAGTTTTTTTTCTTTTGGTGATGATCACATGACCTTTAGGAATATGTGAAGGGAGCTTGGCTGTTGCATCTGGCTCCTGTAGAGATTTATATAATTTAAAGCCAACATGATAGTTAGTATTCTTCTTGGAAATTGTCAGATGTTTTAGTAATCTGGCATGATAATATATGTGTTTTAAACAGTTTAATAAAGTCTTTTTTGAATTAGTTCTTAAGTGATCATTAGGTTAAATCTTATGAATGTCAATTTTTCATTCCACTCATAATTTCTTTATCAGATAAGCACATGGTTTTGTTTTGAAACTCCTCTCATTGCAGGCATTCTTTTCTCTAAATGTTGTGGTTATATATTATGTCATTACAGAATTGCAGCAAATGAAATTGTATTTTATACAACTACTCTGGACAAGTAATACCAAACAGGTTAATTTTTTTCTTACTAGTAGTTTTTCATATAAACTTCAGAATTCATAGAAATATATCTGTAATACTAAACAAAGTGGCAGTTATACTAAGCATAACCATCAGCATAACTTCCCATTTTAATGTACTTTTCAGTAACTTCAGTAAAGTCGGTAAAATAAATGTATTAGAAAAAAATTAACAGCAAGTTTTTAAGAATGTTTACGTTTCTTTTGTAATAACATCTAAAAGTGATCAAGACTATTATAGGAACAAAATTAAAATTTTAGAAATAGAACATGTGTCAAGATTATAACTTTCTGTATTTGTGAGATGCTGTATTGGTGAAATAAGTAATTTGTGAAAGTTAACTTATTTTGGAACTACTAAATATGTTAGTGAACATATGGAATATAGAGGATTGTAAGTATTTTGTAACAGATTGGGGGAAATGATAGTATTTTTATTCTTTGTGGAATTTAGAATTTGGGGTACTGAGAAATAAAAAAATACAATATTCAACAGTGAAATATTTAAGTATGAGAAGTATCACCATATTGAAGGCAGCCATTAGGTTTAAAGCACGTCTACCTTTAGTTATTTGCTTTATACACACACACACACACACTAACAGCCTTATTTGAGCTCAGGAATGACAGATAAGGAAAAGGATGGTTGGATAAGAAGTTTTGATATAAAGAAAAATTAGGGGGAAAGCCGGGATGGCTCAGCGGTTTAAGCTCTCGCTTTGAAGCCCTGAGGACCGAGGATCGAATCCCGGCTCCGGCCCAGGTGGACCCACATGCTGAACTGGGGTGTGCTTCCCCAATGCGGTGAGGCCCCCAGTTCAGTTAAAAAAAAAGAAAAATTAGGTAGCAACATGGTCTGATGCAGCTTCTGCTTAAGTTAATACTAATTTAAATTGTTAGAGAAAGGAAATTTGTAGTACTCATGGTATAACAGCATGAATGATGGTAGCCCGTTGCAAAGGAAGCATGTAAAGATTATCTGTGTATTCTGGACTCCAGATGGCCTGTGGACACTGTGGCATGACCCATTTGGTCTCTATCATGGATAGATAACAGGCACATAGCCTGTCTTCACAGAAGTTATAGCATAAATGCAAGAAATACTTACCTTTACTTGTGACATTCAGTTCTTTCCTGTTTTGGAGTGTGGAAATACTAAATTCTTGGAAACTTGGAGAAATAAGCATTTTCTGAAACAACTTCACTGCCGTTGTGTGTGTGGTGTTATTTTGAGTACAGTGTTTGAAACTGAAACATTACTAAAAATGAAACTGGTTCTCTTAAGATTATTTATGTTGGCATCTTAAGCATAAACAGTTTAAGATTTTTCCATCTTTGAATTCATAGGAACTTTTTCAACAGAATTAAAGATTTGAATTTTAAATTATACTTTATAAGTAAATAATGCTTTATAGTGGATTTTTTTATGGCAAACATTTTGCTTAACAAATATGATTTCATTTAAAAACAAAAACTTCAGTATGTATTTGAAAAAGTTAAATCTTGTGTTTGAAATTAATTTTTATAGAGCATCCTTTGTGGTTTGTGAAAACTTTAATTCTGGATATAGGTTTTCTTTTTTTTTTTTCTTAGAATTTAGATTGTGATAATAGCATAAAATTTGGAAGAGCAGTGTTGTGTTTTCTTTAAATGAAAAATTTGTATTGATAATTGTATTGGTAATACTGACTGAATATTTAGACTGAATTATTATCTAAAATGAATTCTTAGGTGGCTGACTAAATTGTAAATATGAGCCTTTGAAGCATGTTTATTCGCAGTTAATTAAGAGTAAAAAGACATTGAGATTAATTTTGACACTTAGTAAGATTCTATATTAATTTTATTCAACTTCTAATTACAAAGAAATATGCATGTAAGAGCCCTTCAGAGAATTGTTATCGAGCTTAGAGTATTTGACTTGAGAAGCGGTTGTATGGGTTCTAGTAAGTTTATAATCATAAAACCTGTGTGGCGTTCTGTGTTGGAGTGGGGTGCGGAGGAATAAACGGCTGTCCAAACTTTTTGGCTTCCCTGGGCCATGTTGGAAGAATAAGAATTGGCTTGAATCATACATGAAATACACTAACGGATAGCTGATGAGCTAAAAATAAATCACAAAAAAATCTTTTTTTTTTTTTTTTTTTTATCTTTTTTTCACATTTATAGAGAGAAATTATCTTTTTGTCTTCAGTACATATTTATTTCTATTTTACTTTTTGACAGATAGAGAGAGAGACAGAGACAGAGACAGTTAGAGAACCGAACTGTGGGAACTCCCCAGTTCAGCACGTGGGTCCTGCCTGGGCCGGAGCCGGGATTCGATC
>PVKE010039654.1:0-14923 GCA_004027555.1 Craseonycteris thonglongyai
CCGGGTCTGTCTCCCAGGACCCCGTCCGGGTCTGTCTCCCGGGTCTGTCTCCCAGGACCCTGTCCGGGTCTGTCTCTGGGTCTGTCTCTGGGTCCGTCTCCCAGGCGCCCTGCTCACGCGCAGACTCTAAGGTTCTCCGTGCGTTGTCCTGATGCAGCCACACAGCTGGTCCCTTAGTTTCTGTTTCTATTTTGAGGTTGAATCTCGGGGAGGGTCCTAGTCAGTCTGTATCTGCCATTCTCCCTTCAGCTCTGCTCCTTCATCAGCGCTCCTGTCGCGGTGTAGCCACGGAGTCTCCGGTGACCGCGACCCCTCCGTGGCCGGTGCCCTCCCCCAGCGGCACGGCGACGCAGCGAACACCTGCTTCTTCCACTTGCGGGTGAGACGCGCCTCGTGTCCGGGGTGTCGCCCGATTCCGCGTCTCCACCAGAGCGCGACTCCGGGCTCCGGGCGCCCTCGCGCGGCCGCCGGGGACGGTGACGGGCAGCGTGTCGGGAGCGCGCCCGCGCGCAGTCCGGAGCGCGCCCAGTGCCCCGCCCCCGTCGGGAGCGCGCCCCACACCGGCTGCAACAAATTTAAAATCTGACTTCACATGGGCTGCTACTTCTAAGTCATTTTAAAGATTTATTATAAATAATTTAAATTAAATTAAATTAAAAATAATTATTTTTTAAATTGTTTTTGACAGAGAGAAGGGGGAGGGCCCAGAGCAGTTTCACGTCATCCGTTTTCCACATGGTTTCGTTCCACTCAGGTGGGCGGGGGTCGTGCAGGGTGGGAACTGGGCTGGGGGCCTCCCGTGTGGGAAGCTCACCCCAGTTCAGCATATGGGTCCACAAGGGCCGGGGCGGGGATTCGATCCTCAGATCCTGGGGCTGCAAAGTGAGCGCTTAACCTGCTGAGCCAGGCTTCCCCCTCTAAGTCATTTTACATGTACCATACAAGGGTTTAACACATCAGAAGGGACTGGAAAAAACTTCAGGATAAAAGCTCCAATAGATTTATCTGTCAAAATTCAGGAAGTTGTTTCTATACTAAGGGTTTACAATTGCCTACAATTATATATTTGGACTTCGAGATTTGCTTGTAATCTGTCAGTGTCAGCTTTTAATTAGCGGCTTTCACGCGGACGGGTGAGTGCATCATTTGGGGGTGTCCTGGGCATGTGGGGGGCTCAGCAGCACCCGTGGCCCCACCTCTGGTGACCTCCCACTGTCACACCTGCCACACGCTGGGTGACACGCCTGGTGGACCATGGGGCAGCCTGGACATGCGACGGGCAGTGAGGGTGCCCACGCGGACAAGCAGGCCATCGCATAGTTTAGCGCGATCTCGGCGACGTTCTAGGATTAATACCAGTGACAGAAACAACGTGACCTGCTCAGCAAGTCACACGGGCTCTGCAGACCCCCCCGACAGGCCCGGGGGCGGGGCGCCCGGGGGGGCTCAGGGTTGTTTTGAACCCAGGGCTGTGCTGGGTCCTGTAACGTGATGGACACTGTGTATGGTTTTCTGGTTTCAAATCCACTCGTTCCTGACGCAGGTGCAGCTGCTGATGACCCGGCCGGGGAAGCGGCTATGATGTAAGGACCCCTCCTGCTGCGTGGGCATCGGGGCGGAGCAGCCAGGCACTGCCAGCAGGGGGCACATGTGACTGGGCCCCAGCACCAGGGGCTCGGTTCACAAGGGCAGCAGGGCGGTGGCTCTCGGCTGGCTGAGCCGCTCCCCCAAGTGCCCACCTGCAGAAAGGGCCCCCTCTGTCACATCGCCACCATCCCTGGCATCTCCGTGAACAGCAGGAGCAGGGCTCACCCGTCCCTGGTTCAGAGCCCGCTGTCTGCTGCTGGCAGTGAAGCAGGTGCTGTGACCCGTGAGCCCTGCTGGGGGCCCAAGAGTCAGAGCCGCAGGGACGCAGGGATGGCCCGGCCTGAGCAGAGCCTGCCACGGGCGAAGCTGCCGCGGGCGAAGCTGCCGCGGGCAAAACGGTGTTGCACTCACAAGGCACAGGCCGGCTGCCCAGAAGGGCCTTTAATATTCAAAACATGATGGGGAGGAAAAAAGCTGCCATAGAAACACAGGGCAACTGCAGCAACGTTATTCTTCTTTCCTTCTCCTTTTCCGTCCTTTCACCTTCTCTTGTAGGTTCTTCAGGTCAGTCATCACGTTCAGAGTCTTACGTACCCACATGATCTAAAGACAAGCGTTTTGCGGCATGTTTAGGACTGGAAAACTCACACGTGTGTATAAACAAAACCCTAGAAGTCTGCAGCGTACTTACCACGATGATCATCGCATTGAGCAGCAGCGGTGCTGAAAACACCAGTGAGATGAACATCCCTTTGGAATCGAAATACTGGTATTTTGAAAATAACCTGTTATAAGAGAAGGTTAAAAATTACGTGGCATAAGGAAACAGTGCTTTCAGTGATACTGTTTACCATGAGGCTTTTGGAGAGAACGAGGCTCTTCCGTGATCCCTACTTGGCTGCCCACGGCAGAGGGGACACGGTTGACCCCACGGTGCCGAGAGCAGGCATCAGCACGGGAAGGAGGTGGTGGAAGCCCAAGGAACCAACCGCAGGATTTTCTGATGCAAAGTAAACACTTGCACACACTGTGGACGCGACCTCGACCCCAGTGAGCCCTTGACCTGAAGTGCGGGCTCTGGTTTCTCCTGCGCTCTTGTGTATGCGTAGGGGCAGGCGGGAGGGAGGACGTGTCAGTCACTCAGGGAAGTGACAGGGCAGTGACCGGGGGTCCCGCTTGGCAACCCCTGTGCACACAGCCAGAGAGCACACGCTCATTCCTGGCAGCTAAGAGGCCACATCTTCAGCTCACTACTGCTGACAGGATAGCTCTGCTTTACTCAAAAAGCTAAAGTTCTACATAGAAGTGTAAAGCCACACGGAGCTCGCAGCCAGCAGTCCAGCTCCGGGAAGGGCCACCGTCTGCCAGCCCTACCTGCAGAGCCAGGTCCGGCTTCTGTCTAGAGAGCGTGTGTCCTGTCCCTGCCCCGGTGCTGGCCCTGGGGCTTAACCAGGGGTCGGCATGGCACTCCCCTGGGATGACGAGACAGGTGGAAAAGGGAGTGCAGGGGTGGGGGGAGGCGGGGGGGGGCTCACCTCCAGTTCATCGCAGCCACTTCGTTGATGTATTCCGCACAATAGACTAAAATTACTGCAAAAGGAGAAAATCAAGCAGCTTACACAACCGGTTACTAATCACTAGGCGTAAACTTACACATTCTTTACAAGGAACGTTTAATGTAACAGGACAGCAAGAGTTTGATGAGAAACGTAATTTCTATCTCACATATACTGTGAGGTGAGTTATGAAACAGCAAACTTTCAGGACACACCCTCTTCCCAGGAGGGAGGACCCGAGTCCAGCCTCCATGAACAGCTGCCCCTCCCCGTTTTGCACAGGACAACGGTATTTGTGTTGCACACTCACCGCTCCACTGCTGGTCTCTGCACATCCCGCCGTGCACAAGGCCAGCTGACCAACCTCACGTCAGATCAGCAGGAACCTCGTGTCCACAAAGCTCAGGGCCCATCCTCATGCATTTCCAAGGGCTCAGCATCAGAGACAGTGCCCGCCGGGCTGGCCCCGACATGCGGCCATCCCTTCTTATCCTCTTTGCCCCCCATGTGTCCAGGGCTGCAGCCCACTCTCTCATCAGGGTGCCTTCACCCCGGATTCACCCCAGATCTCAGCCTGGGCTGTGAACCTGCTCTTAACCTCTTCTAATAAGCGCCTTTCCTCACTCTGTACGCCACGTACCCTGACTGTGTTCTGTGTAACGTTTCTCAATCGTTCCACGCGCTGTGCCTCTTCTTCCTGCAGCTCTTACCTTGACAACTGACTCAGGCAACGCACTGCTGTCTGCACAGACCCCCCTCCCCGGCGGGTGCCGATGAAGCCCCTGCAGCGTGAGCTTGTGCGGTCGGCGTACCACCACCTGACTGTCTGTGGGGCTGGTCTGAGGCCCCCTCCCTGGAACAAGCGCTCAGATTCAGTCCCACAATGTGTGATCCCCGAGGATGAAACTGGGAGTGCCCTGAAACCCAAAGTGGATTGTGGGACAGAAGGCGTCTGCATTTCCTGAGAACACACACAGGGCTGTGTCACACCAACGCTCTGTGTATTCGACTCACCCAGACACAGGAAATGCCCCACCTGCAGCCGGTACCTCTGGGATGAGAAGCAGGTGAGCAGCAGGCAGAGCACGTGGAAGCCGGCCAGTCCGATGAGCCAGGGCTCGGTCCAGTCCGTCTGCTGTAGGGCACCGGGAGGCACGTGTCAGCGCCAGCTCCCACGGGGGGCTGCCCGTCTCCTGGGCCAGTGTGGTCAGCGCTCCTCACTCCTGAGCACTGCTGGGCACCTGATGCCCCCGGGGTCTCACAGTCAGGGAGGGGGCAGGGGCGTTCTAAGTGTGCGCCCCCCTCTGACATGCCACGGTGCGGGCACGACAAGCTGGCCACCAGCCATGTCCCTCCACGCTCAACAGCGGGGCCCGCGAGAGGGGCGAGGGGAGGGCGTGCAGGGGCCGGAGGCCACGCTGCACCAGGCACAGGGCCACTGGGGAGCCGCAGCGCTGCGCCCCGCCGCCCACGGAGGACCCGCACCCGCTGGACCTTCCCCGCTGCATCTCTGAACAGCCCAACCTGTCCTGGGCCCCGCCCCACAGCCCCGCCCACACGACCAGCCCCGCCCCGAAGCTCCGCCCTGACAGCAAGACCCCGCCCCGAAAGCCCCGCCCACACGACCAGTTCTGCCTTCGAATGCACCGTTAGCAGCCAGGCCCCGCCCCCAAAGCTCCGCCCACACCAATCAGGGCCCTCCCCATGCCAGGCCCCGCCCAGGGAGCTCCGCCGTGCAAGCACGACACCGCCCCTCAAGCTCCGCCCTCACGACGAGAATCCGCCCATATGGTCAGGCCCCTCCCCCCCGCTTGCAGAAGCCCCGCCCACACCGATCAGGGCCCCCCCCGCACCAGTCCCGCCCCCGAGGCTCCGCCCACAAGACCAGCCCGGCCCCTGAAGCGCCAACCTCACAAGCAGTTCCACCTTCGAATGCACCGTTAGCAGCCAGGCCCCGCCCCCCAAAGCTCCGCCCTGACAGCACGACCCCGCCCTCAAGCTCCGCCCTCACGACGAGAATCCGCCCATATGGCCAGGCCCCCGCTCGCAGAAGCTCCGCCCACACCAATCAGGGCCCCTCCCACGCCAGGCCCCGCCCAGGGAGCTCCGCCGTGACAGCACGACCCCGCCCCTCAAGCTCCGCCCTCACGACGAGAACCCGCCCATATAGCTAGGCCCCGCTCGCAGAAGCCCCGCCCACACCAGGCCCCGCCCCCCACGTCCTGTCCGGGGCCGTCGGCGTCCATGGCGGACGGGGCGGCCTCCACCACCCGGGCCCGGGCTGTCCGTGAAGTTACCATGATCACGGAGGGGATGCTGACGGGGAAAGAGCGCACCGAGAAGGGGGACGGCATCCTGCCCGAATCGGCGCACCCGCGCGCCGCCGGCCGGCCCCGCCCCGACGCCGCACGCAGCGCCTCTCGCGAGATCTCCGTGCGTCGCGAGACGCGCCGTACGCGCTGCGCGCTGTGCTCTCGCGATATCTGCGCGCCTCCCGCGAGATTCTCGCGGGTTGTCCATGGCGGCGACGAGGCGCCCGCTGAGCTGGCCCCGAGCTCCCCTCCTGCCGGGGGACCCCTGACCCTCAGCCGCGGAGCCGGGGTGCGGCTGGCGGCCCCGCGCGCGCCGGCTCCGCCGCCCTGAGTCCCATCTCCGCCTGATCCAGAAACACACGCGACGACCCCGTGCGTGGAATCCGTAATGTAACCACTTCACCCAGGGGTGTCACCCTGGCGCCCGAGCTGACGCTTTGTGGCCCCCGATGCTCTGAAATAAAACGAAAATAGAAAAATTAGTTATGAAGAAGATAGCCTTCCCTAGTGGGTTACATTTTAACCCAAAGCTGGGCGTCCTTGTCCTGTTAACACCCCCACCGCCCACCCTGGAGGCGACACCGCCCTAAACGGGGCTGTCCCGCGGGCCTCTGGCCCCAGAAGTGCTCAAGGTCAGGGCCACGCGTGTCCTCGCCGGACTCGGGTCGCGTTTTACGTGAGGGACCCGGGGACGCCGGGATGGCTCAGTGGGTTAGGCGCTCACTTTGCAGCCCTGGGGACCCAGGATCGAATCCCGGACCCGGCCTGTGTGGACCCATATGCTGAGCTGGGGTGTGCCCCCAGTTCAGTTCTCTCTCTCTCTGTCAAATATAAATAAATAAAAATATATTAAAAATATGGAGGGAAGCCGGGATGGCTCAGTGGGTTAGGCGCTCACTTTGCAGCCCTGGGGACTGAGGATCGAATCCCGGCTCCGGCCCGTGCGGACCCACATGCTGAGCTGGGGAGTGCCCCCAGTTCGGTTCTCACCGGGGCGAGACCCCGGCCCAGTCCCTGCCCTGTGCACCCACCTGTGGAATGAAACTATGTGGAGAAACCAATGATGTGCAACTATGGAGACTGTTCTGGGCCCTCCCCCTTCTCTCTGTCTCTGTATCTCTGTGTCAGAAACAATAAAAATAAATCTTAAAAAAAACATTAACTGAGGGACCAGCAGGTGGCAGCACGAGGCCCTGTGCTGCAGAGACAGCTTACAATTTCCATGTTTGCAGCGAATCAATTTGCACGTATTCATAGCTGTTAATTGAGAGGTTTCTGTGTATACCATTTAATTTTACTTGGAGAAATGTTTTTTTTTGTGAACATGATGGAATAGCCAATGTGTTACTTTTTTTCCTTATTTATTTGATAGTTTTTAGAAAACCGTAGTCATTTAAAAATGTCCCTGTGAAAAAATTCGTAATTATGGGTAGTAAAAGCTTTATGAATAAAAAACCCAGCAAACCTGACATCCCGCCTTTGCTTTATTTTTTCAACATTCCGATGCTGCATCCGCACCTCTGTGGAGGTCACGGGGCTCCTGGTGTGTCGCTGGTTTGATTGGCCGGTGTTCCTGCCTTTCTCTGATCTGAGCCTCCCCGGGGCACTGATCACATCTTACATGATTGCTTCAAACCCACAGCACAGCGGGTAGTGGGCTGTCTGAACACGTTTGTGGGATGAAGTAAGCAGAGCTGGTTCAGGCCAGAGCTCTCCTGGAGTCTGTGTACAGACCCGAGGCTACAGGTGCACAGATGCGGGGCAGAGACCTTCCTGCGGGCGGGTGTATTTTGCAGACAGGAGCTGTGCTGGCCGGGAGGAGCCTGGGGACCCCAGTCAGCCCTGAGCTGCCGTGTGACCTCTGCTCGCAATGTTACGATGTGTCTCGTCACATAGGGGTTGGAGGACAGCCGTCCATAGGCTCACAGAACAACTGAAGCAGTTTCATTGCCCAGTGGCTTTGCTGCTCAGGGGCTATTGCCCTGGAAGTGCAAACGAGAGACGAAACGAGAACCTTCAGCCCACTTGGGGCAAAGGGTCCTGCGACGAGTCCTCCAGTTCGGGCTCGGCTGCAGTAATCAGCCCTGTTCAGAAGAACTCACCAGCGGCCACCCCCTTGGGTTGAGAAAGGGGAGCCCCCTGCCTCATGTCAGCAAAAGCCGGTGCCGGGAGCGCAGGGGAGGACTCTGCAAAAGCAACGCCGCCCTTCGCTTTGGAGGGTCCACGCCGCTCCGGGGATGGGCCCACTTCGCGATCAGCACCGTGGACGGAAACAGGCCCACAGCCGCGTGCAGGCTGGAAGGTGAATGGAGTCTAACCGCTTTCCTTACACAAGAGCCTTGGGAATATATTACTCCCGCTTCAGAGTTTTTAACAAGAACATCACAGGCCTTACTTGGCTCCAGTGCTGACATTGGAATATGGTTTGAATTTCATTCCCCCTATTTTTACGTTCTCTTTAAGACAGCCCACGGTCACCCTGCGCTTGGCTAGCGGGCACTCAGGACTCCCCACGGCTGTCCCCACATCCTCCGCAGGCCTTTTGTTAAAAACGCACTCCTGCCCTGGCCCCGGCCGGAACCGCGTGAGTTCTCGGTTCCCGCTTTGCGACGTCCCCACAACTTTCCCGGAGCATCCACGTGACCATTTCTTGAAGTTGCGTGTTTGTTGAAACTTCCGTGAGAACCGGTGACAGGATATTCCCCTTTTCCCTCCTGGAGCTTCTCCCCGTTCAGGACCTCCGGACTAGTGCTGTCACCTGGCTTCACCAACTGTCACAAACTCATCCACAAGTTCAAGAAACTAGGGAAGACCCCGAGGGCACGGCCTGTAGTTCTGCGTTGGTGCTGGGCATGTGAGCACCGACGGCCCAATGTGCGTGTGCCTTACACACGCGGGCACACGTTTAACTGCTTCATCGAGTCCTTCGATTCCGTAAAGGGGTTACATTCTGTGTCAGAGAAAAACAGCAAAATGGAGGTGATAGTATCAAGAGAGCCCTCGGATGGGCAGCCGGGGCCTCGGGGAAGCTGAGTGTTTGAACTGGGTAAACTGGGGCCCTCGCGGCCTCCACTGGCCGTGTGACACCAGGCGGGGCCCCAGCTTTCAGGGGCAGATGGAGACAGGTGTGGCAGGCCCTGACCCGTGGCCTCCGCACGTCTCGTCCCCGTGAACTCGCGGGGCCCAGGCGCACCTCCCTCCCCTCCCCAGACATTAAACACCACGATGGGAGCCCCTGTGCTGCGTGTCACCGACTCTATCAGCCCAGGTCCAAGTGCACGTTTGCTCCCACCGAGAACCAAGCCTCTCCCCGTGTCTCTCCCTCAGCGGCGCCCATCTGCCATCTCACACCCGGTACGTGTGTGCAGAGATGTGCGTGTGCACACGTTTGTGTAATGAGAGGAAACATCTGGATGGTGGCCGTAGTTCTTGAAGCCCGGAATTGTCCAAGTTCCACTTCTTTCCGTGAGTCACCAGACGCTCTGGGAATTCTCCCAGGCTGCTTCTTGCATCCAAAGGTGCCCAAAAATTCACTTAGAAAATGTCTATATTTAGTTCATAAAATCTGCTGACTATATCTGTGTGGTAGAAGTGATGAAAGGCATTCAGAATGTTCACAGACTAAAAGAGCAATTTGAACACATTAAATTTTACCGAGGGCCTGAAAAACAAAGCGGTGAGCTGGGGAGAGAGGATCTATTTATTGGAATTGTCAAGCGATGCAAAAGAGTAAAAAAAAGAACATCATCTACTTAATGCACAATCGATGTCCAAATTTATGCTGCAAAGTTAACATTTTCATTAAAATACCAACAGGATTCTATAATTAGACAAAACTATTCTAAAATTTATCTGACACAAAAGACGGCTAGAAATACTGGAAAACAAAACAAAACCAAGTCGGTGGTCTACATCCCTGGAGGTTAAATAGTATTTAAATCTGACAGCTCTGCCAACAGTGTGATAGTAACGGCACCGTGTAATCGGGTCAGCAGAAGGCGCGAGACCAGCCCGACTGTCCCACAGATCTGGCCGTGCAGTTAACGGAAAGGGTGGGATCGGAACAGGGAAGTGCGTGCCGGGCACATCGCAGCCGACACTTCACGTTCCGGTGTGTCCTGTCACATAATGGATGGTGTCGTCACCAGCTGAGTGAACGCACACATACGACAGAGCGCACCTACATCAGACCGCTGATAAAACCCTGATAAAACCGTAGGGCGTTTCCGGGGTCACTGTCGGTTGCTCTCTGGGCAAAACCCTTCGGGAATCCCAAGTAAAGGCAGAATCAGGACGAGAAAAGACGCCCCGAGAAGGCAACCAGCTCTGGAAAATATTTGCCAAACGTGGCAAAAGGCCCACATTCCTGCCAGGAAAACACAGCATCTTCATGCAACACATTAATCACAAGACCTGAATACCTGGATCGTGAAAAAGAAACACAAGGTACCTTTGTGTTTCCTCCCAGGTTCTATGGCTGATGCTGAAGTTTCAATCATCAGGTTCACGTGGGACAAAGGGCTGGACTTCTGAGGACGTCGCCCGGGGACCTGAACCGGCACCGCAGAGCTGGGCTCCTTTGCCGCTCAATGAAAACACGTCTTTTTTGGTGCCTGGTTCTGCCGGAGCCGCCGGGACACAGGCCCCCGACCCTCCACGGCTCCCGCTCGCTGAGCTGCGGCTCCTGAACGTCCGGCGTGTGAGGGGACACAGTGACGGTCACTCCAGGTCGTGTTCGTGGAGCCGTGTCTCCACCCTGGTGTCAGAACATTTAAGTGAACTTTTTAAAGGCCTGAAGATCCTGTGGCAAGTACAGGGCGTCCCAAAATTCACGCAAGAAGTCAGTCTGATAGAAAACTCAGGTTTATAATTAAAAATTGCACATTTTCATTGCTCAACCATGAAAACGCGTTGTTCTTTCACGGAGCGGCTCCATTTTCAATAACCCTGAACTGTCTGCTGTCACGCTGTCTTTTCTTTTCGTTGGCAACACTTTACTGCACAAATGACGCAAAATTCAAATCTTGCGTGAATTTTGGGACACCCTTTACTTGGAAAACCTGGAAGATGAAGTCCCACGTTGAAGGATGTTTTCTGAGCTGCGTCAAGATGAGGGAAAAGGGACGGAACCGCGGACGAGAGGAAAACGGGAAGAGAAAGGGATGGAAGAGAGAAACGCAGCCGTGGGGAGGCGGCCGTGTTCCATCCGGTGAGGACGAAGCGGCCCAGGTGCCGACAGGCTGGGAACGTGCGGCTGAGCGGGGTCCCCGGTGGGGCCCCCCGTCTCTCCACCCACCGGCGTTAGGCGGCGTGTTTATTCCAAACTCGCAGAGTGGAATCTGGGAAATGATGCCTCAACTATTCATGTTTTCAAACATCTTTAAAAGGTGTTAAGTAATAGTTATACAATCAATCTGATAGCATCTGACAACATTAACATATAAATTATATAGCAGCTGCCGATGAATATGGAAGAAATATTCAAGGTGGTTTTAAGCATGTCAATTAGGCAAGTATATGCATCATTTTTTTTTTTAATTTACTTGGAGATAATTTAACTGAAGGTTTGTAGACGAAAGAAACATTAGACGATTATGTATCTAACACAGAATTACTGCTTCGCCTCAGGGCTACGTATTAAATGCTCCACAGTGACAGTAAAAGATGCCAAGATGTTACGACTTACAGTTTACAATTTCTGCTACCTGTTAAGTCAGGCGTGGTCAGCAAGCCTAGAAAGCAGAAGTTTTGACCACTTTCTGCAGACGGGACCCCGGGTCTCGGGAGCTTGGTCACGAGACGTGGCTTAGAGCGGAGCCGGCCCTCTGCTGTGGATCTGCAGGGGTTCTCTGTGCACCCCGATATCAAATCCTTATGAGACAGGTGTTCTCTCCGGTTCGGCAGGCTGCAAATTCGCAGGTTCTCTGAGCGATACACCGAAGTCCGTCGTTTTGATGGAGGCCAATTAGCCTGTGTTTTGGGGGGTGGGCGTCCCGGTGTTAAGCGCCCTGGGCCTCGCTGAGTCCACGTGGACGCAGGACGGCTCACAGCCAGTTCTGTGCTTTCCAGACGCGGCGGGACGGCCCCTGCCCGTGTCTGCAGATTGAGTGGGAGGCCGGTCACGACCCCTGAGTAGAGGATTCGCCCGTCCTGTGGGTGGGGGGCTCATTCGCTTGTGATTTCTAAGCTGACGGAATGAAAACAGCTCAGCGACAGCCGGGTGGTTTTCCCTTCTCTTAAGATTTTGAGTGGATTTCTGAACAGCCCCGGCGTCTGAAGGGCTGTGAGAGTTCCGCCTGACGGGGCCTGTGGGGTCTGCTCCGTGCAGCCGCGTGTCCACAGCCCCCCCCCCGTCACGGCTGCCCCGGGAGGTCCAGAAACACTCGGCCCCCAGGACACGGGTGTGGAAAACACAGGAAAGAAACCTGCTTCCGTTCCGATGCCCCACGTCCACCCTGGGAGCCGTGACCCTGGGAAGTGAGCCGACCCGGGCTTCTCTGGGTTTCGGGGGCTAAGGACAGATTTCTGCTCCGCCGCTCGCATTTCCCACGTGAACAAGCACACGCGACACCGCAGACGGACGCCTGTGCTCCCGGGAGGTCACGCTGTGGACGGCGGTGCAGGAACCGCGGGGTCAGCTCCCGGGGAGCCGCCGTGTGGCCGCCTCCTCGTGGCCCTGGGTCCCCTGAGCCCCTTCGGGCCCCTGTTTCTGACTGACTCCCACCCCCGCGTCCACAGACACCTGATGCAACCTGCTCGTGACTCACGGTGGTCGTGACTGTGTCCCCGTGCAGGTGGGCATGAGGGTCTGGGGTCCCCTGCGTTCCAGGTGCCGTGAGCCCCCCTCAAACAGGAGACGGCCCGGAGCCCCCGGGTTGACGCGAATGCAAGCCTGTCACGGACGCTGAGGCCGGGCACACGCCCAGCGTGGGACACCGTCAGCCGGACAGGACCCCACACGGCCCCACGGTCGTGTGTGTCGTATCAGGAGAGCGGCTTTCCGTCTATGCTCTGTTTGAGGGACGTGCGGCCTCAGAATTCACCGCAAGCCCCAGGGGCCGAAGCAGCATCAGCAGGTCCTCGTGGTGGCTCCAGAGCGGAGCCGGGACCCGGGACGGCTCTGCTGGTGACGTGCAGTCAGACAGTCCCCACACCCGGTGTCAGGCTGTCCTGGGCGGCCGTCGTTCAGCTCCTGGGGAAGGATGGATGCTTCCCCTCCACGCCGGGCTTCCTGCTGCCGCCTGGCCCTCCGTGGAATTCCACGGCACCAGCCCACTTGGTTCTGTCGGCCCCTCCGAGGCGTGTGATGCGCACGGTCCGAAGTCACGGCCGCGTGTGTGGAGCGGAGCCAATGCCTCAGGCCATGCTGCTGCTGGATGAGCCTTCGGGGACCTTGCGAAGCGGTTTCCAGTTGGCACGTGTGCCAACGGGACCGAAGCGGGAATGATGTGCACAGTGTGGCTCTTGTTTTGCAAAACGTCCCCCCAACGAGTTCAGTCACTGCTGCTTGGAGACACATCCGTGGGCTGAACTGCAGTAAGTCCGTGTTTGTGCGGCATCACCTTGTGGTTTTTCTAGAACATGACGTGGCCTCCCGTCTTCCAGGGACAAAGCACCGTGAGCAACAATTCTGAGTCCCGAGGGGGGCGGGGGCGCCGGGGGTCCGTCCGGGGCCAGATCAGCACCGGCGCTGGGCGGCTCCCGGGTTCCGTGGGGCCAGGGCTGTGAGTAGTGAGTGTAGTGACGCCAGGAAGCCACTTGAATGTTATAAAGCGTCACAGGACACTGCACCTCAGCTTTCTAGAAAAACAAGCGGCTGCCCATCAAGGGCAGTCAGCTGAGGCCGCAGCTGCCACGGTCAAGCAGGGACTTGGCTGATGGGGGAAACGAACTGAGGTCATGAGAAGTCAAGGTCGTGTCTCGTTTTGGAGGCTGTGGGGACAGAAGGAGCGTGACACCGTAAGGACGGTCCAGGGCAGGAGAGTCGCTCTAATCGAAAGCTGCCTCCGGCAGCTTCTCCTGGGAAGCAAACCTGTGGCCCTCGCAGGAGGGGACTAAGGGTTCAAAGCACAAGTATAGTCGGGGACTTAAACACCCCATTGACAGCCATGGACAGATCATCCAAACAGAAAACAGAGAAGGAAATATCAGCTTTAAATGATACATTAGAGCAATTGGACATAATGGACATTTACGGGACACTTCATCCTACAACACACAACTATACGTTCTTTTCCGGGACACATGGAACGTTTTCAAGGACAGACCACATGCTGGGACACAAAGCTACCCTCAGCCAACTTAAGAAGGTCGAAACCATGCCAAGGCTATTCTCTAACCACAAAGCTTTGGAATTGGAGAACCACTACAAAAAGAAAGCAGGAAAAACCACTTATACATGGAGATTAAACAACATGTTATTACAAAATGACTGGTTCAAAGAAGAAATAAAAGAAGAGATTAAAAAATACATAGAGGGGAAGCCAGGATGGCTCAGTGGGTTAAGCGCTCTCTTTGCAGCCCCGGGGACCGAGGATCGAATCCCGGCCCCAGCCCGTGCGGAACCATGTGCTGAACTAGGAAGCTCCCCCAGTTCAGTTCTCTCTCTCTCTCTGTCTCTGTATCTCCCTCCCTCTCTCTCTGTCAAAAAAAAATAAAAGAAATAAAACTTAAAAAAAAATACATAGAAACAAATGACAGTGAAAACACAACATACCAAAATGACTGGGATGCAGCAAAAGCAGTAATAAGAGGGAAATTTAGATCACTATAGGCCTTTCTCAAAAAACAAGAAAAATTACAAGTAAACAACCTAATATCACATGTTCAAGAACTAGAAGAAGAAGAACAAAACACATGCAAAGCCAGCAGAAGGAAGGAAATAATAAAAATCAAAGCAGAAGTAAATGAAATAGAGAATAAAAAACAATAGAAAAAATTAATACAACAAAGAGCTGGTTCTTTGAAAAAATTAATAAAATTGATAACCCCCCTGGCTAGATGCACCAAGGGATAAAGAGAAAACACACAAATAATCTGAATTAGAAATGAAAGAGGGGAAATTATAACGGATACCACAGAAATACAAAGGATCATACAAAAATACTATGAAGGACTATATGCCACCACATTTTGCAACCTAGAAGAAATGGACAAGTTTTTAGAAACATACAGTCCACCTAGACTGAATCAAGAAGAACTGAATAAAATAAACAGACCAATCAACAGTAAGGAAATTGAAATAATCACCCAAAACCTTCCCAAAAGCCAGGACCAGATGGTCTCACTAACGAGATTTACCAAGCATTCAAACAGGAACCAACAAACTTTTCCAAAAAAGCAAAGAAGAGGCAATACTTCCCAACTCTTTCTATGAGGCCAATGTTACCCTCATACCAAAGCCTGGCAAGGATGTCACAAAAAAAGAAAACTATAGACCAATATCTCTGATGAACACCGATGCAAAAA
>PVKE010039655.1:0-14924 GCA_004027555.1 Craseonycteris thonglongyai
AATTTTGGTATATGGTGAGAGATCGCAGTACACCTTCAGCCTTTTGCATGTGGTTTTCCAGTTTTCCCAGCACCATTTACTAAAGAGGCTTTCTTTTCCCCACAGTATATTTTTTGATCCTTTATCAAAAATAATCTGTCCATAAATTTGTGGGTTTATTTCTGGGTTTTCAATTCTATTCCATTGGTCCATGTGCCTGAATAAATCTTTTTTTTAAAAGAAAAAGTAGGGAAGCCAGGATGGCTCAGTGGGTTAAGCGCTTACTTTGCAGCCCCAGGGACCGAGGATCAAGTCCTGGCCCCAGCTCCAGCCCGTGTGGACCCATATGCTGAACTGGGGAGTGCCCCCAGTTCAGTTCTCACCGGGGTGAAGACCCCGGCCCAGTTCCTGCCCAGTGCAGCCCCACTCCCACCTGTGGAATGAAACTATGTGGAAAAACCGATGATGTGCAACTATGGAGACTGTTCTGGGCCCTCCCCCTTCTGTCTGTCTCTGTATCTCTCTCTCTCTGTCAAAAACAATAAAAATAAATCTTTAAAAAAAAAAGAAAAAGAAAAAGTGCTACATTCCTCATTGCTATATATCATTACAGTCACCTTCAAAGTACTCCCCTTGGAAAGTTATGCACTGATGCCAGTGCCCAGTCCACCCTTCAAAGCATTTTGGAACCCACTATAGAATGGCCATCAGAGCTGTCACTGTATTGCCCCTTGATGTCCTGAATGTCATCAAACTGTCTTTCTTTCGATATCCCCTTTATCTTTGGGTAAAGAAAAAAGTCATTGGGGGCTAGATCAGGTGAGTAAGGAGGGTGTTCCAATAGTCATTTGTTTATTGGCTAAAAAGTCCCTCACAGACAGTGCCATGTGAGCTGATGCATTGTTGAGATGCAAAAGCCATGAGTTATTGATGAAATTTTCAGGTCTTTTTCACCTAATTTTCTCACGCAGGCTTTTCAACACTTCCAAATAGTCAACTTGGTTGACTGTCCAGTTTGTACAAATTCATAATGAACAATCCTCTAATATCAAAAAAGGTTAGCAACATTGTTTTGACTCTTGATTTTGACTGAGAGAACTTTTTTGGTTGTGGAGAATTGGCTGACTTCCATTATGCACTTGGACACTTTGTTTCAGGGTTGTATTGGTACACCTGTTTCACCAGTGATAACATATCCCAAAACATTGTCTTGCCTCTCCAAAAGGTCCTGGCAAACTTCAACTCTCCTTTGCTTTTGGTCATTGGTGAGCTCCTTAGGGACCATTTTTGCACACACCTCTCTCATGCCAAGATTGTCAGTTCAGATTTTCCTGTTTCTCTATCAATGTCTACTTGGTCAGCTACATTTCTCACAGTCAGCTGATGATTTTGACACACAATTCAATGAATTTTTGCCATGTTTTCACCAGTGCTTCTCATTACTGTCCACCCTGACCTCTCTTCATCAGTGACACTCTCTCTCCCCTCAGAAAAACGTGTTATCCATTTGTATACTGCCGTTTTCTTCATGACATCATCTCCATCAACTTGGACTAACATGTCCCCGATTTCACTTCCACTGTTTCCAAGTTTAAGAAGAAATTTAATGTTTGCTCATTGCTCTAATTCAAGCTCTGACATTCTCACTATGGCACACAAAACAAAATAATGAACACCACTCAGCAAGACACTGCCACATGTAGACATGAACACAGCTGTGAGACACTGCTATACCAATGTTATGAAACCTTACCAAGTTGTTTGTACAGTGCTGTCAATGTAAGCAGATGATGGCAAGTTCACCAAATTAATTGTCAGACCTCACATATATAGATATATCTATCTATGTCTATATCAATATCTATATACGTAGTAAGTAATGGACTCATACAATTATGGAGACTGAGACGTCTCAAGATCTACAGAGAAGTAGGAGACCCAGAAGAGATGATGGTGTGATTTCCAGTCATAAAGCTTGCAAACTCAAGACCTAAGAAAAGCCAATGCTCTGGTTCAAGTCCAAAGGCAGAAGGTTGATGTCCCAGAGCTCAAGGCAGTCAGGCAGTTGAAGTTCCCTCTTACTCAAGGGAAGGTCAATCTTTTTATTCCATTCAACCCTTCAACTGATCATGGCAGCATTAGGGAGGGTAATCTGCTTTACTTATCCAGAAAACACCTCAAAGACACATCCAGAATAATGTTTGACTTAATACTTGGGTACCTCATGGGTTGACATATAAAATTAACCATTACAGTGACTATCTTTTGGTCTTTGGAAGTACAAGATGAAGAGTTTCTGTTTTCATGAAACTTACGTTCTATTGAAAGGTCACATAAATAATTTCAAATACTGCCATATGCTTAGAATGTGGACCAAAGATACAAAGAAAGATATGAGAAGAGGTGGAGGTGGGCAGTGATATGTAATCTTATAGGAACTGGAGAGGTTCTAAAAGTCTTTGAGCTTGAGGATGAAATTGGAGTTTTACTTTGGAAAAAGTAATCAAGTATCAAGGAACAGAATGACACATAGAAGAGAGACAATAAAGACTGGGAAGCTAATACAGCATTTGGGAAAGATGAAAGAAATGGACAAAAGAGAGAAAAGAGAAGGGAAGGAAGTCCTATTTATTGAGCAACTGTTGCGTGTCAGACATTCAATGGAGGGCTGATAAATTTTGCCTCCATTGTAATATTTTTTGTTACATTAGACATATCTGGATATAACTGGTTCTGTGTAGTCATATGGTATCTCTTCTCCATCATTCTTGACCTTGCACACACAGACACTTACATTTTTCACCCAGTGCACACTGAAATGGAAGAGTGTTCAGATGTTCGGTTCAGTGTGCTGTTATTGAATTCTTAACAGCAGAAAAAGTTCCTCCAATTGAAATTCACAGATGAGTGCAAGCCATTTATGGTGATCAGTGTGTTGGTAAGAGTACAATAAGATACTGGGTAAGACAGTTCATCTGTGATGATGAGGTAAAGTATGCAGTGAGAAAATGGTTTCAAAAAGAAAACAGAAGGGAAAGCTGGGATGGCTCAGCGGGTAAAGGGTACGCTTTGAAGCCCCGAGGACCGAGAATCGAATCCAGGCCCTGGCCCGTGTGGATCCATATGCTGAACTTGGGTGTGCCCCCAGTTCAGTTCTTGCCAGGACCTATGTGGGAGGCTCCTGGCCCAGTTCCTGCCCTGCACAGCCCTGTACCCACCTGTGAAGTGAAACAATATGGAAAACTAATGTCAACTATGGAGACTGCTCTGGGCCCTCCCCCTTCTGTCTCTCTTTCTGTCAAAAACCAATAAAATAAATCTTAAAAAAAAAAACAGTGATTTTTTTAAAAATGGTTTTTCCACTTAAAAAATACTGGGAGGGGAAGCCGGGATGGCACAGTGGGTTAAGCACTCACTTTGCAATCCTGGGGACCAAGGATCGAATCACGGCCCTGGCCAGTGTGGATCCATATGCTGAACTGGGGAGTGCCCCCAGTTCAGTTCTCACCAGGGTGAGACCCTGGCCCAGTTCCTGTCCTGTGCAGCCCTGCGCCCACCTGTGGACTGAAAATAATGTGAAAAAACCAATGATGTGCAACTATGGAGACTGTTCTGGGCCCTCCCCCTTCTCTCTGTCTCTATCTCTGGATCTCTCTCTCTGTCAAAATAATAAAAATATATCTTAAAAAAAATACTGGGAGTATATTCAAGTGTGTGATTTTGTAGAAATTTACACAGCTTTGAAAAAAATTATATATTTTTTTTATTTCATGAAAATTTCTTTTCCCTTTCATTTTCTATTTAAGTGGAGGCAAAATTTATTAACTCGCCCTCATACTTTTAACTGTTTTAACATATTTGAACTGGGAAGTGGCAGGGGTCAAGAAAAGACAAAAAAAAATTCTTTTAATATATGATAAAGAATCAGCAAGACTTCACAGTTGATTTTATGTTTACATATGTGTATTTTGGTATATCCACTTGTGTGTCGGTTGAAATGGCTGCAAAAGAGAAAGGTCCAAAGGTCTAAGGAGAGCTTGTTCAAAACGTGGCCCATGGGCCACATGTAGCCCAGGATGACTTTGACTGTGGCCCAACGCAAATTCGTAAACGTTCTTAAAGCATTATGAGGAGATGACTGGATAGTTCAGGGGTTGAGAGCTTCACCTCACAATTGTGAGGTCTGAGGTTTGATTCCCAGTCCCGGCCCATGCAACTTCATATGCTGAATTGCAGCACAACTGATAACCACCGGGATGGGATGGCTCAGCCGCTAAGATTCTCGCCTCCAACACGCGAGGCCCCCAGTTCAGTTACTGCCCGCGTGGCCCCTTATCCACCTGTACGGAAAGAAACCATGTCACAACTAATGAAGTGCAACTATGGAGAGTGTTCTGGGCCCTCCGCAATCACCCCACTTCCCCCTTCCCTCTCTGTCACCTTCTCAAACAATAAATCTTTTTTAAAAATACTGTATTATTTTTATTTTTTTTATTTTTTAGGCTCAACAGCTATCATTAGTATCAGTGTATTTTATGTGTGGCCCAAGACAATTTTTCTTCTTCCAATGTGGCTCAGGGAGGCCAAACAATTGGATACCCCTAGTCTAACGTTTCTATTATGGGCAACCAGTAAGGTAATAGTGGTATTATGAGAAAAAAGAGATTACACAAAGGCAAAGAATAAAAAAAGATGAGTTACATTTTTAAAAATGAGGCATCCAGGCAATGCTGCTCAGTAAGTAGTAGGAAATTATAGGGCTAGAGGTAAAAAAAGATGGCATTCCAAATATGTAGATAGAAATTATCTTTAGAGAAATGGTACTTGGAGCAATGAGATATACTTTGATTACTAATGGAGAGATTGCAGACAAAGAAGTGGACAAAATCTTAACAATTCCTATACTTACAGGAGATCTAGAGTTGTTCTGGCCAACGTGGTAGATATTAGCCACATGGAGCTATTTAAACCAATTTAATCAAAATGAAAATTTATTTAGTCACACTAAACTATTAATAGCCACATGTGGCTAGTAGCTATTGTATTAGACATCGTAGATAGAAAGCATTTCCTACATCACAGAAAGTCCTACTGGGCAACATTTATCTAGAGACTGGTCAGACAGTAGAAGAACCAGGGAAATTTAGTCTCCCGAAAGCCAGGGAAAACAACGTTTCAAGAAGTGAATGACCAATTGTATTAAGTGCTTCAACAAAGCATATGATGGCAAAAACAACAACAAACAAAGAAGGAATTTAATAACTTTTAAAGCAGTTTCAGATTTGTAATAAAATTCAGAACCAGATTATGAGATTTTAGATATGATGGGTGATAAATTAAGCAGACGTAACAGGTGTAGACAATTCTTCCCAGTAATTTTTCAGTGAAAAAAAAGAGAAAGAACGGAAACCTAAGGAGGAGCTGAAAGAGAATCGAGCTGTGTAGAGTATGAATGTGCTTAATATAAGCATGTTTGTGGACTCACTGAAAGACTTAGATACCAATCAACCAGCTATCTATACACCACTTTTCAGAAAGCCTTTCATGAAGCAATGCCAATTGAGGGGAGAGAATAATACAATTTTAAAACTATGAGGAGCCTTAAAAAGCATTTAATCCACTGGTAACATTATATAGAAAGCAGAGGTATCCATAGTCACATAGTTCAGTAGTATTAAAATCTGGAATAAGAACTCAGGTCTGCACGTGTCCACTAGGCATTCTACCTCATTCAACTGCCTCTTAAGATACAGACCAGAGAGAAGATGAAGAAAGCTTCTTCTATTGAGTTCCATTGACGAGCAAAAGAAAATAAAAGGAAAGGGAAGGAAATGTCCATGTTCACATATATAAAACTTCGATTTTTTAGAAAGCAGGCATAGTTTTCAAACTTCTTTAAAATTTAGAGAAACAGAGAACTACGCATTAAGCATCAACTATTTTATAACAAACATTACACTAAAAAAAACCCTTAAATTACATACGTAAATCTTTTATATAACCTGAGAGGTGTGTGTTACCACTCTTCGCAGCTTAAAAACTGATGCATCAGGTCAGGAAGGTCACAAAGCTAATTACAATCTTACTCCGTTCTACACTATAATCAGTTAGGAAATAATGGAGAAAATGAAAAGCTTGGGAATGGAAAAGGGATGTTTAACAAAATATAAAAGTAACAAGAATGAATTCACTTACTGATGCTGGTCTTAAAAATAAAACCCCCAAATCCAGCCTTTTAGATAAATATTAGGTATTTCAACAAAATATTTCAAGAAACTCTAACATTGATTGCCTTTGGAGAGGGGAACTGGGTGGCTGGAGACAGGGGTTGGAAAAAGACTTCATAATAAATCCTTTGTAACTTTTGGATTGTAACCATAACAATGTTATTTATTCCAATAAATAACTTTTTTTCCAAAAAGTTCAAATGTTTTACTTCCCACTAATAATTTGCAATTACTAGCATTCTACAATCAATCTCCTATGAGTTAGCAGAAAAATGGAAATATCAGGAAAGAGAAATGCTAACTTTTGAAAAAGCAAAGGAGAAAGGGGCAGTAGACTTGATTGGGGGCGGAGGGTGGGAGAATCAGGAAGGGAAAGAAACCAGTTTGCCTGCAACAATTACTTTTTGATCAATTCAACTCTACTGCTATCATTTTTAGCTAATATTTTCAGTCTGCTGCTAAAGAACCCTGTTGCCTGAAAGCGAGTTACTGATACCTACCAGAAGCATGAGAAAAACTATGATCCTGAAACTTTCAAATTAGGCTATTCAAATTTAATCGGTTTATTTGGTGCCACTTAATTGATTCTTTCAATCTTTATGTAGTGCTATTGTGATGTTGAAAATCCTCCGTGTACCCAAAAGTAAATGATCACTTGTAAATTTTTCACATAAAGGTGTGCCGACCAGTATACCTGAAATGAGAGCCATAGTTCTGAATTTTGATTCGTTAATACTTGTCTCTTCTTCTTAAAAATACTATGAATTTCAAGCAATTCCTGGCAAAGGAAACTTTTGTATTTTAAAAGGCCTAGTGCAGAGCACAGGAAAAAGAATTGACAAAGCTATTAGCTATGTGAAAGCTACGAACTGAACTTTCCATTTGGGAATGAGGTAGAGGGCTGAGATATCCAATGAAAAACAAGCAAGGTAGTGGGCGGTTCAGAGCACTGGGGAGAGGAGGGTGCTCGAGGGAGTGTGGTGGGCTGGAATGCCAGGCAGAATCCTGTACAAGGTACAAACAGTCAAAGACAGCTGGAAACTGGGTCTTCCACGTTTCTACTCACTGAGTTCGAGAACCTGGTAACCACACACACACGTCATCGCTTTAGTAAATTGGTGAACAGGAGCCGCAGGGTTCCCATTCAAGCCGTTTCGACTGAGCCAACCTAGATTTACCAGTTTCCACCCAGCCAGATTTCTGTCATCTGCTCTTGCCCCAACAGCCTCAAATTAATCCAAATTAAAATATGGCAAAGGGAGGATGGGTGATAACGGTACGCAATCTTTAGCTTTGAGGACTTTCCCCTCACATCTTCAAAAGTCCTTCCAAACCGTTGGTTTCCAGGACGACCGGACAACCTAATGGCAGAAAGACCCTAAGAGGGTCCAACGTGGCGGTAACTAGAAAACGGTGGGTCCAAATTCCACCAATAAACCGGAAAGTTCACCCTAAGTCCCGCCCACCATTCCTGCCAGCCAATAACCTTCACAATTCCTCTGCCACTCCCGCCCATTTAGGGCTGTTGCAGAGCCTCTTCGGCTCTGATCGCCCCCACATCGTATAAAGGCCGTTGTATACGCGCCAGTCCTCGGCTTCGCTGGACAAGCGGGCGCTCTGCCCTTCTTTCCTAAAGGCGAAGGGAACGAACGACATGGCTACCACCGGAGGCTCAAGACCCCAGAAATTAGTCTCAAACAGCAGCGGGTGAAAGAAGTCTGCCCAGGACACCCACCTGACTCGGCTCATCATGTCCCTCAACCCGGAAGTGATTGTCCCCTCTCCCGCCCTCTATGGTTAAAAAGGGAGACGGGTGGCCAGGTCTGGCCCGGCATGCCTCTGGCTTCCGGTGACCTCTGGCCCTTTTCTCTCGCACGCTCCTGCCTCTTAGCGTGCTCGCTCGCTCACTGCTTCCCTTCCCTTCCCTTCGGTTTTCCTTCGCACACTACCTGGTAACTGTGGCGCCCGCGACCAGCAGAGAGGCGGTGGCGGAGGACATTTCGTCATGGCCGCCTCTAAACCTGTAGCGGCGGCAGTGGTCGCTGCAGCTGCCCCCGGCTCCGGCAGTGGGGTGGGCGGCGGCAGTGCGACTGCGGGCCCGGGCCCGGGGGGCCTGCCGCGATGGCAGCTGGCGCTGGCTGTTGGGGCGCCGCTGCTGCTAGGGGCGGGTGCCATGTACCTGTGGAGCCGGCAGCGACGGCGCGGAGAGACCGGGGGCCGAGGCGACGCTGGCGGCCTGAAGCGCAACAGTGAAAGGAAGACCCCGGAGGGCAGGGCAAGTCCAGCCCCAGGCAGCGGACACCCCGAAGGCGCCAGTGCTCACCTGGAAATGGTGAGAAGCAGCCCTGAACTATGGAGGTGGAACCCAACGGTTACAGCCTTTGACGGGTTGTGCTGGTTAGGGGGCTTCCCATCAGATGACAGCAAGTGCGTTTAGGGAGACTCATTTCTGGTTATCTTTATGGGGAGTGAAGTAGCCCGAGGGCACAGGTTAGCGACAGTCTTTGACATTTTCCTTGTGGTTTCAGAAAAATATTTTTCTCAGTGACACAGCATTTATCCCTAGTGTTGTGGGTATGGGGACATTTGCCAATGTGATTATTGTATTTAGTGAAGACAGCCAAATTCCATTAACGATTAGTATGCTGTGATATGAATTGGGTTGGTGATTTCCAAGGCCCAGAACTTAATCGGTAATAACCTTTAAATAACGAACCACCTCTTTTTTAAAATGTTTTGGAGTGGGGGGAAAAGTAAATACAGTGATTGTTGGTTGATAGAGTAAAAAATGGTTTTTTCGTCTGTGAGAGTGAGTTCTTAAACATTTGGGGTAGAAGCATCTTAAATTCACTTTATTTTACCTGGGAATTTACATGACCAACCCTGACATGAGTGAAACAGATTCTCTATTAGAGGAAACCTTGGAGTATCTGGTGAAGTGCTTTGTATGGTTTTGTTGAACTAAACTTTTGGTATCTATCAGCTGTGCGGGGAATTGCCCAGGCTGCACTTAACAATGCTAGAATAGGGTGGGGTGGAGGGTTTTATCCATATTTGGATTATACAGTAGTAGTTGCAAAGTATATCAAAAGTCAGAGAAACCATCCATTTAATAACTAATTATAAAAATTTGCAAGTCATTTCCACGTTATACTATTCAGATTGAAGACATGTTTGTTTATTTACTGAGTAGTAAAATTAGCTTTAAAGAAAGTTTTGATGTGGGAACCAACTGCAGTCGTTCTAGGCCATGAGCGAGCCAGATACTTTGTCTAATAAGAGTAAAACAAACATTGCCCTTTTTATATAAATAGGTGCATTACAGTATGGTAGAATAATACATGGATTGTGAGAACTAAATGTGTGCACTTTATGTTGCGCTCTCTAGAAAGTTACTTTAAGGAAGTCATTTTATCTCCCTGGCCTTAGTGTCATCTTGTAGAATAAGAGGGTTTAAATACTAGATTCGATCTCTAATCTTCATTTCTTCAGCCCTAAATGGTGAATTTTTTTTTTTTTTTTAAGATCGAATTGACTTTATTGAATGATTCAAAAATCAGGCAGCACCTCATTTAGTAAATAGAGAGGTGCTCCTATGTTCCTAAATAGTGATTTTGAGTGCTGGTAACCAGGGAGTCTTTGAATTAATCATCACCTGTCTTATATTATTTTCATGTGTCTGAAATTCTGTGGTTATTTTCTATTTCATTTGTTAATTTTAATCACAGAAGACTAGTGGATGAACGAAAAATACATAAAAGTTCTCAGTTCTATAATAATCGCTAAAATGTAATTTTTATACATGAAACTAGGTTTTTACATTTCATTGCAGTTTCAAATACAGTAAACTCTCAGTTAACCTGCACCCATGGGGATTGGTAGATGGTGGATAAATGGAAGTAGACTTTCTGTTAACCAGGAACTCAGGCATCCAGCACTTTCAAACAACCAGAACTCTCAAGCAACTGGCAAAAACTTCCAGTTCCATTTGCTTTTGCCAGTTGCTTGAGTTCCGGTTAATGGAGAGACTGCTGTACTACCCCACCTTAACCTTTGGTATTTGATAGAATTTAGCAAACTTTTTCTTTTTTTTTTTTTTTTTAACTTCTCTTAGTGAGAAGATCATTGCTTTATTCTTTTTTTTTTTATTGTTTTTGACAGAAAGAGAGAGAGAGATACAGAGACAGAGAGAACTGAACTGGGGGCACTCCCCAGTTCAGCACATGGGTCCGCACGGGCCAGGGCTGGGATTCGATGCTGGGTCCCCGGCGCTGCAAAGTGAGCGCTCAACCCACTGAGCCATCCCGGTTTCCCCGTTTTTCATATTTTAACTTACCTAAGTTCTATTTTGGGTTTTCCAGTATTATCTTGGTCAACACTGATGATTTTTAAATTTCATGGTGTTTTAACAGTTTTATCAGAACAATTTTTTTTATTCACCTGACTCCCATTAAAAATTGGACTTTAAAACTTCTGTGTATAACTCAAATTGCTTTTAAATGATTTATGGTTTTTCACTCAAAATAAAACTGAGCTAAACACTTGTACATAGTGTTATACACCTTATGGAATTTGTGGGCTTGTACCTATAATCTTGTTTTGAGTTACTAGATAATTTTTTAGTAAAGCAACAATTAGAATATCTTTGCCGGGGAAGCCGGGATGGCTCAGTGGGTTAAGCACTCACTTTGCAGCGCCGGGGACTGAGGATCGAATCCCGGCCCCGGCCCTTGCGGACCCATATGCTGAACTGGGAGCTCCCCCAGTTCAGTTCTCTCTGTCTCTGTATCTCTCTCTCTCTCTCTCTCTCTCTCTCTGTCAAAAACAATAAAAATAAAATAAGTAAATAAATGGCAAAAAAAAAATTTTTTAAAAAAGAATATCTTTGCCATTTATTAATATTTGTATTTTAACTGTGACCAATAAATACTGAAATACTTTTTTTTTTTTTACAGTCTAGTCCTTGGGGTTATTTGCTTATCTAAATGTAATTTATTATCTGTGGTTTGTGATATATTTAAATAGCACCTTTAAATTGGCAACCTTTTGTAATTAAGGAAACATTTGTTTACACTACTGGAAAAACTGATAGAATCCTAATGCCCTTACTGTTCTTTCTCCACCTGAATAATAGCTGTAATTTTTAAGGGAATGAAGGAATGACAAATATTGTTAGTTCAGGGTTCAATATCATTGAATGATATGGGGAATGAGTTTTTTTTATTTGACTTACGTTTGCCTTTCTATAAAATTACTGGGTTTCTCACTATTGCAAGTTTGTCCAACCCATGGGTCCTGGATGGCTTTTGAGTGTGGCCCAACACAAATTTGTAAATGCTCTTACAACATTATGAGATTTTTTTACAATTTTTTTTTTTTTTTAGCTCATACGTTGTGTATTTTATGTGTTAGTGTACTTTATGTGTTGCCCAAAACAAATCTTCCAATGTGGCATAAGAAAGCCAAAATATTGAGCCACCCCTGCTCTATTGGGTTTGAGCTTTTCATGGGCTATGTAGACTATATCTGATTATCTTTTTTCTGGGATTGTAAATACTTCTAATGAAAAGGCAGAAATTCATGTTTTTGTTTAATTAATGGATATTCTAGGATTTCACAAAAGAGCGCATCTAATCGTTTTTGATAGTATCTGATATTGAGGTACAGTAGTCTGTCTTTATCCACCGGGTATACATTCCAAGACCCCTAATGGATGCCTGAAACCGCAGATAGTACCGAATCCTGTAGTTACAGATGTTCCTTGACTTATGATGAGTTTACATCTCGATAAATCCATTGTAAGTTGAAAATATAAGTAAAAAATGCATTCAGTGGTATGCTGTAGATTTGCAGGGGTCTCCAAACTTTTCAGCCCACGGGCCGCATTAACTATCAAACAATAGTTTGGGGGCCGACTACACACTCGAGGTCCAAATAAAAAAGAATCAAAACATAGATGTTGTTTTTAATTATTTATTTAATATTATTTTATTCAGATAAAAGGTCTCCACGGGCCGGATGAGAGAGATGCAGCCCACAGGCCTTAGTTTGGAGACCCCTGCTAGAGTATCAGTTTTCTACCCTTGTGAACACATGGCTGACTGGGAACTGCAGCTCAATGCACCTTCCCAGTATGACAAGGGAGTGTCATACCACATATCACTAGCTTAAGAAAAGAGCAAAATTCAAAATTTAATGTACAGTTTCTACTGAGCATGTAGTGTTTTCACACCATCGTAAAGTTGAAAAATCATAAGTCAAACCATTGTTCCGTCAGGGACTGTCAATACTGTGCTTTTTTAAGGCACAGTAAGAGATTAACAATGACTAATAATAAAATAGAAAAATTATAACCATATACTGTAATAAAAGTTATATGAATTTGGTAAGACTCTCAAACTATCTTATTGTACTGTATTCTCCCTCCTTGTTATCATGTAAGATGATAAAATGCCTGCATGGTGAGATGAAATGAGGCAAACGACATAGGCATTGTGAGGTAGCATTAGGCTACTACAGACCTTCTGGAGATACATCAGGAGGATCATCTGATTTGGATGATTCTGACTTATCACAGGAGTTGATGTTCGAGATGAGAAATTTTCTGACCGTGGGTAACTAAAACCTTAGAAAGGGAAATCACAGATACGGGCAACTGCTGTACTTAAAGTATTAATTCATACTCCATTTGGGGTCTATAAAATCTGTGATGTGCCATTGATTCAGTATTTAAAAAAAATATTAACTTGAAGAATTAGATTCTCAGTCAGGAAGTTGTTTGAAAATCATCTTATCCATCGGACTTATCAATTTCTAGGCCTGAGTTATCACAAGAGACCACCACACCCATATATACACCAAGCCTGGTATCTTGGCTACACAGACATCTTAAGTATTTCTTTTTGTAAATGAGCGTTGATTATTTTTGTTAAGTGCATTTATTTAAAAGCATTGTTGGGAGATCAAAGATGGTGGCGTGAGAGGAGAACGCCGATAACGGCCTGGGAAGGGCCTTGTGAACAGAGGGGAATCCACAGGGGAAACCCTGAGAAGAAACATCAACTAAGAGAACCACACAACGCAGAACAACACCCAAAGGTTAGAGAAAAGGGAGAGCAGGAGAGGGAAAGGGAAGCAGCGGTTCGGGGACAGAGACTTGGAGCATGGCCCGGGGCTGGCAAAAACAAAGGGGGATTGGGGGACTACGGTCAAAGTGGAGCTGGATCGAGGGTGGGCTGGAAGCCGAAACCTAGGGAGCATGGAATCCCCACAAGACTGTGGACAATTTAGCATTTGAACTCAAGGGACAGCACACAGTGCCCTAATCAGATCGCAGAGCCTAAAGTGGAACAGGGACTGTGGAGCAGGGAGGCTGCACTTCCCGGCAGGCAGGGTGAGAGCAGGACACCAGCCCACAACAGCTCAGCTCCCCTGATTTATGGAGGAGACTGGCTGTGAGGGAGCGCCTTCTGAAGACAAGGTTCTTGGAGTGAGGGCTGGGGCTTGAGTGGGCATAGCTGCATTAGACATGCTTAGAGTGAATCAGGCGGTCTCAACAGAGCCGGGAGCATAGAGTGGCTGCCGCCCGAGCTATGGCCTGTGCACAGGGCTTTCGGCATTCTGCACACTGGGCCGCTGTGGCACAGCTGAGTGCACCCACCTGGGCTTTTGGCGCCCCACCCACCAGGCCGCCAAGGCGCCGCTGCCAGCACGCGACTGGGCTTTCGGCGCCCTGCCCACTGGGACCCCGCGACACCACTGCTTGCTTGCCAGCGTGCAATTGGACTTTTGGTGCCCCGCTCACCAGGCCGCTGCGGCACCGCTGCCAGCGTGCAAGTGCGCAACTGCGCTTTTGGCGCCCCGCCCACTGGGCCTCTGGGCGTTGCAGCCCGCACGCACAACTGGGTCTGCAGACTGGGGCACCACGGTGTCAGTGCCTGCGCGCGGGACTGCGCGGCCGACTGGGGACTCTGCCAAGCCCCAGCCCATCCAAGTGCTGCCCTGCGGGTATGGCTTACAGATACGATTGAAGGAGGGGCAGCCAGGCTGAGGAGAAAAAGACCACATCTCCTGCGCCCCGCCCGCACTGAACCACCAGCCCCCCTGCTGAAAGAACAATCTGCTATTGTGTCTCAGGCCCACCCTAGCTCCTACTCACATGCCCCCACCCCTGGTCACACCTTTACTACCCTGCTATCTAACAGCTAAGACAGCAACCTGAAGTGCCCCAGGACACAGAAGCTGTCTGCTTCCCCCAACCCTCTCCCAAAATCTCCTTCTCCCACAACTGAGCCCAAAAGAAAAAATACAGAGAAGCCCATCTGATAGGCAAACCCCCAGAGGGAAAACAGACTCATGCGTAAAGCAAAAAGAACCACATCAAACACAATGCACAGCACAGAATCCAAAGCCCCTCCAGAAGATATGGGGCAGTCTTTAGTAAAGGACCTTGCACACTTGGAATCAAATCTAAGTGAAACAGAATTCAGGGCTGCATTAATCAAGACACTCAGAGAGCTCACTCAATTCTGGCAAAGTACCCAGACACAGTTAAATGACCTCAACAAGAAATTTTCTGAGCAAAATGAGTACTTTACCAACAAAATTGAGAAGCTAGAGCAGAACCAAAAGGAACTCCTTGAAATGAAAGGCATCATGGGAGAGCTGAAAAAAGAACTGACCAGCATAGGAAACAGGGCTGACCAGCTAGAGGAAAGG
>PVKE010039656.1:0-14923 GCA_004027555.1 Craseonycteris thonglongyai
ATGGACACACTCAATGGTTTGTTGTTTACCTGGAGAGGAGGGAGGAGGGGGGAGGGAGAATTGTAGGGGGAGGAGGGAGTGGGAACCAGATATATGGTGTTGGAGGGAGACCTGATTCTGGGAGCTGGGCACATAATGCGATGCATGGGTGATGTGATGTGGAGTTGTACATTGGGAAACTATCTGATTGTTACCAACCAATGTCACCCCATTAAATTTAACAATAAAATATAATAATATTAAAAAAAAAAAGAAAAAAAAAGAAATATCACAGAAGTGAGATTATTTTCTTCTCAGTTCATCATGTCAAGAGGACAACAAAAATCTTAGAAGATGAATTTTAGTTTGGAAAAGAAATACTATTATAATTCTTTATAATATTTGCAAATTTATATTTCTGAATATTTTTTTTTCATTGTTTAGCCTATCAGTAAAGTATTCAGTATGGAATAGCACATCCTCTGCAATGTTCTCCCTCAAATTATGGCAGTTTGTTAAGTATCTTTATTGTTTAATGATGGTAAATACAGAGTAGAGGCTCTTTATTAAGAAATCTATTATACGTGGCAATGAATGATCACATGGGTTTGAGAGCTTTATGCCAAGGGTTTCTTTTTCTTCATTTTTGACAGATATAAACAAAGAGCTTGAACTAAGTAATTGATTGGAGAGATTTACTCTTGCCAAATTTTGCCACCAAACTCTGAAACCACAGACAGGGAAAGAATGGAGGCATCTCCTATTAATATTCACTCGGTATTGGTTAGCTTTTCAAAGACATTCAAGGGAATTTGTTTTCTGTTAGGTCAGAATTAATTTGAAATCAGTAGTGCTGTTTATATCGATAAATACATAATACTCATACTTTAAACCTCAGCTTTCTTTTTTACTTATTTTCCATTCCACAGATAAAAAAGTACTGCTGAATATAAAACCTGCTGCACAGATGTTGTATTTAATTATGTTCCATACTGTTTCTTGCCAACAAGTACATGTTAATAATAATGAATAATCAACCTTGCTTAACAAGAGCAACACAAAATGTGTTTCTGCTATATCCCCTGGTAGATAGACCCAGGGGGTACTTCAAAGATGGTGTCCTCACCACACTGGTGGCCCATGCCTTATTAACTGCAACCTGCTCTAGATGATGAAGTGTGAAATTGAGGGGCTCTGCAGGGAATTTGATCTGAGCTTCCCAGGCTATGGAAGAGCTTGCTTAGAATATGCAACTGCTGTGTTCATTGGCTCACTGGTTTCCCCTAAGGCCTCTCTTCATGATGCTCTGGAAAATTTTTCCTGGCTAAGTTAACATATGTGCTACTGTATCTGGCTAGCAACTAGATTGCTAGGATACAGCTTCTAGGAAATTTTACTAAGTCCTGTTTCCCAGAGGGTAAGCCATATTAAAGCTACTTAGACAGAGAAAAATAGATGAAATATTTGAGTGGGTCATTATGAGAGAGTGTAGCTTTCAATGAAGAAGATATTATATAATAGATATCAAAGGAGAAAGTGTTTCTTTATAACCTCCTAACCTTTTTACAAAAACTATTACAGATTAGTTTGTTAGGGATCCATACAATAAATACAAGCCTAAACACCCTTTTTCAATAAGGATTCATTTATAATTTTCATTTGACATATGAAATTGATCAGTCAAATTGCTTATAGAGTACTTTGGTGAAGTCTAAAACTACAATATATGAGCATATTGTGTCCCTAAAGTTTACTTCAGAAGTTTTTGTTAATTTCAAGAATTATATCCCTCCTAGTTTATTTGAAAAGTCAAGATAGTCTTATGTTACTATGATATTAGTAGAAAAATTCCAGAGAGACAAGAATGAAACATACAAGTGTACATTTAGTTTTTAAGGAGACCTAAATTTAAAGCCATTTCCAAGCTGTATAATCTCAAACAAATTAGCTAATTTCTCCAAGCCTTAGATTTCTCAGCTCAGAGAAGAATATTTACCTCACATCATTAAGTAAAATAATCTCTAAAGTATCTTGCATAGTACCTAGCTTTACTTTCTCTCTTCTCTCACCTAGTACTATGATATTTTTTGAGACATAGAGAATGAGAAAATAATTTTAATGTTACTGGGTATTTTATTTTATCCTGAGGTTTTGTTTTTGAACTTCTTAAATTTAATTTCCTTTCTCTTGAAACAAATGTGGCTTTGTGGATCTATTACAATTTTAGAGAGCATTCTACAGCAGAATAGAAGTAGAACAAACAGGGAAAGGTAAAAATATTTCTGTTACTTAGGGAAGGAAGAACTAAAACACAAATGTATTTTTAGTAAAATTGTTCAAGATGAAATCTAAATTTTCAGATTTTTTTTTTTTTTTTAAGTTTTAAGCCTGTCTCAGAGTTTCTTAAACTATTTAATTTTTTTCTTTGACAGGCTAATATAGGTTTAGGGAAATTGAGTCAAAATGCACCCTTCCCACAGCTGTCAGGATGGCCACAGTGTTGTTCTCTAAAGTGTGCAGCATGTCAGTGGGGGGCACTTCACATTTTGGAGCCCAGAGACTGTTCCCAGCAGGATCTGTTTGTCAGTGAGATGCTTTGAAAGATGTTTTGTCTCATTTAAATGCCGTCAGAATCAATGTGGCACTTCTTGTGCATGCCTTGTTGTGAGGTCAGTAACCTCTGTATCTCTGATTGCCGCTGTCAGTGCTAAGCAGTAGGTGTAGTTAGCCTGCACAGGCAGGGTAGTGGAGGAAAAAAGAGAAAAGCAGAAAATATGAGACACAGGACAAAAAAAGAGAGGGGGGGGGGGGAAGGAGACAGACTAAAAAAGCCCTTATGGCTTCATAATGAAGGGAATTATGATTGATTCAGAATTCTTAATAATAACCTCTGATTTTTTGTTTTAATAAAGTACAAAGACCTTATGTAAGAATTTTTATCTTAAGTTACATGAAAATAATTATTGTGTTTTTGTGTATATACTGTGTATTAAAATATAACTGGGGAAGCTGGGATGGCTCAGCGGGATAAGCACTCACTTTGCAGCCCCAGGGTCCAAGGATCGAATCCAGGCCCTGGCCCGTGTGGACTCATGTGCTGAACTAGGGTGTGCTTCCCATGTAGGATAAGGTGACCAGATTTTAACATTGGTAAAGCGGGACACCATTCACCGGGGGGGAGGGGGTTCTTGATTAAAAATTTGGTCTATCTCCGGCCGTTCCCTAGCTTGTCGTGCATTCTTTCCAAAAATCGGGACTTTTTTAAAACGCCACAGGACGTGGGACAATTTGTTAAAAATCAGGACTGTCCCGCCAAAAGCGGGACATCTGGTCACCTTAATGTAGGAGGCCCCCAGTTCAGTTCTCACCCCCCGATTCAGCCCCTAGCTTGTGGGGGCGTCCATCCCATGTGGGAGGCCCCAACCTGGTTTCTGCCCTGCATGGCCCCCGCCCATCTGTGTGGTACAAAACCATGTCGAAAACTGATGACATACAAATATGGAGACCACTCTGGGTCTTCCTCCTTCCCTCTGTCTCTCTCTGTCTCAGTCTCTCTCTATCTCTGTCAAAAACAATTTAAAAAAATAACAACTGTACCAATTTGGCCTAACCTCAAGTAATTTTTTCTTTAATGCCATTTTGTTAATAGCAGTGGTGCCAGAACTTAAGTTCACCTGATATGTACAGAGCACTTTTCACATTCTTTCCTTCTGTTTGACGTGGGCAATTTGTTCAAATTTTGACCTTTCTTGTTCTCAGAGGCATACCTTTATTTATTTATTTATTTATTTTATTGTTTTTGACAGAGAGAGAGAGAGAGAGAGAGAGAGAGAGGCTGAGACAGAGAGAGAACTGAACTGGGAGAGCTCCCAGTTCAGCATATGGTTCTGCACGGGCCGGGGCCGGGATTCGATCCCTGGTCCCCGGTGCTGCAAAGTGAGCGCTTAACCCACTGAGCCATCCCGGCTTCCCATGGCATACCTTTTGACTGGTTTATTTGGATAAGATTGGATAGTCACCTGGTGTGGATAATAGAAAATTACATCTTCAGGAAATTGAACTTTTTCTTTTTACCCGTTAGAACGTACAGCTTTCTTTTTTTTTTTAATATATATTTTATTTATTTATTTATTTATTTTGACAGAGGAGAGAGAGACAGAGAGATACAGAGACAGAGAGAGAACTGAACTGGGGGAGCTCCCAGTTCAGCATATGGTTCCACACAGGCCGGGGCCGGGATTCGATCCCTGGTCCCCGGTGCTGCAAAGTGAGCGCTTAACCCACTGAGCCATCCCGGCTTCCCCTTCGTACAGCTTTCTGAAATGAATATGTTAAGAGAGTGTTAACTTCTTTGATTTTTTTTTTTTTAAGTTTTATTTTATTGTTTGGGAGAAGATGAGAGAGAGAAAAAGAGAGAGAGAGAGAGAGAAGGGGGAGGGTCCAGAGCAGTCTCCATATCTGTATATCATTAGCTGTGACATAGTTTCATTCCACATGTGGATACAGAGACCATCCTGTTTTGCGTCTCTGCCTCTACTACCAGTCTTGGTGTGGTTTCCTCTATATATTCTTAGTTATAAGACATTTGTTCAGGTAGACTTCAGACAATTCTTAATGATGGTTGTTCTGATAGTTTAGTTGTAATTTTGATGTGGTTTTTATGGGATGTAAGCACAGCATTTTCCTACTCTGTCAATTTGACCAGAAAAATCAAAAGTCAGGTATACTTTTACATACTACCAATAAGCAATCTGAAAATGAAATTAAGATAGCAGTTTTATTTACAATACCATCAAAAAGAATAAAATAACCTCTCTATCACACCATATCCAAAACTAACTCAAAATGGAACAGAAGTATAAATGTAACTCTTAAAATTATAAATCTCTTAGTAAAAAATGTAGGCATTAATGTTTGTGACTCAAGATTACCCAAAGCCTTATACAACACAACACCAAAATCAAAAGCTATATTAGAAAAAAGAAATTGTACATAATCAAATTTTAAAACTTGTGTGCTTATAAGAACTCATCATAAAAGTTAAAAAATAACCCATAGAATGGAAGAAAATTCCTGCAAATAATATATCTGATAAGGGACTTGTATCTACAATATACAAATAACTATTATCTCCATAATAAAAAGACAAGTAACTGAATTTAAAATATACAAAGGAAATAATGGCAAAGAATCTCAGTAAACATCTCTTTAATGAAAATACGTGGATGGTCAATAAGCACATGAAAATTAGCTCACATCATTAGGGAAATGCAAATCAAAACCACAATGAGATGCCACTTTCCACCTAATAAAATGTCTACAGACAAAAAAGACATAATAGCAAATGTTGGCAAGTCTATGGAGAAATCGGCATTCTCATACACTGTTGCTGGGAATGTAAAATGGTTCACCCACTCTGGTAAGTAGCTCGTTAGTTCCTCAAAATATTAAGCTGTTTCCCGCTTAGGGGGAAAAAAAAACCAAAAACAAAAAATGGGCAGCTCATTTAATTTTACATAAACATGCTCTTTGAGGCTAAAGCAAATCTGGTTGGTTTTCAGTGTGAAAATGAAATATAAAAACTGTTCTTGAAGTTATTGCTAAACAGACTTGTCTCTAATCCTAATGTAATAAAATATGTGATCACTAATTATTTTCATGTGTGGGGATTTCTAGTATTTGACATTTTCAGTGATTGAGAATTACTGTATTTTGTAAATGGAAATACTAAAAACAGAATGCTATCAATAGAATGTCATTTGTTTCCAAAGACTATTGTTATACTAGAGTGATGTGAGATATTTCATGCCAAACTTTGGGGGTGAGTTTAGGACTGTAATCTGTAAATTCTCTCAGGGCAAAGCCTGCAACCACAAGTGCCACCAACAAGTATTCTCTGGGCAAATAGGAAACGGGTTAAACATGATACTGTGACCCAGCAATTCCATTCTTACCTATATACCCATGAGAAATGAAAATACTTATTCACATAAAAACTTATGATCCATGTCTATTCATTTTTGTGACATGTGATATATAACTGGGAACATGCTCACAATTTATTATTTTATTTTATTTTTATTTTTTTTAATATTTATTTTGATTGTTTTGACAGAGAGAGTGAGATACAGAGACAGAGACAGATAGAAGGGGGAGAGCCCGGAACAGTCTCCACAGTTGCACATCATCGGTTTTTCCAAATAGTTTCATTTTACAGGTGGGCACGGGGCTGCACAGGCCAGGGACCAGGCCAGGGTCTCACCCTGGTGAGAATGGAACTGGGGGCACTCCCCAGTTCAGCATATGGTGTGCGCACAGGCCGGGGACGGGATTCAATTTTCGGTACCTGGGGCTGCAAAGTGAGCGCTTAACCCACTAAGCCATCCCGGCTTCCCCAAAATTTATTATTTTTTTAACAATTAGAGAAAGTGTTCACAAAAGTTTGTAGACCTTAGAGCCTTAGAGCAATGGTTTTATGCCTTTGCAGGTACCAGAGTCAACAAGGTTTTTTTGAGAACACAGATTTCTGAGTCCCTAACCTCAGAGTTACTAGTTCAGTCAGTCTAGGAAGAGGGCCCGAAAGTTTGTATCTAACCAATTTCCAGGTGAAGCCAGTGCTGCTGATCTGGAGGGCTATTCTTTGAGAACTTAGTTTATTGTTCTCATTATGCTAAAGCTTACGTAGATGCTTGTTAAAATACATATTTTCAAGCATCATCCCTAGAAATTATAAATCAGTAGGCCAAAGTTTGGCTTCAGATTTCACATTAACGTGAATAACTATGAGTTATTCTGACTCAGCAGGCTTGAGGCTCATCATTGTTTGAGAAATCCTGCTTTGGGGCTTACTGAGCAAGTGCTGGGATGCCCGGGGTGCCAGGCAGGGAGGAGCTGTCAAGGAGAGGGTCAAGGTGAAGTGGCGCACCAGCAATTACTTTGAAATAGCAGCTTGCCTCGTATGAATAAGAACTATGCAGGAACTCTCACAGGCTGGAAATATCTTCAGAGTGAGGAAAATTCTCTTTAGATTTCTTGTTCGAAAGCCTTGATAGGAAAGGCATGAGTGAGTGAGAACATTCAATAAAACAGAGATACTTGGAAGCTTTTCTTCTTCTTTGAGAGCTAGATTTATACTTGTTTTGTTTGTAAACATGCTTTCAGAACTATAGATATTATGTGAAGTACCTTTTCTTTGTACCATTGTTACATATTAAAAACTAAACATTAAAAACTCCTTTTTCATTAGGAAATCTTAGTCTTCATATACATTTATTGATTAAAAACTTGCCAAATAAAAGGAAGAAAAATATGTATCCCCGGCCTTACTACTAGTGTAAAACTTATGATATTGCATGGTGTGTATGTGTGTTGTTGTTATTTGGTTACTTGGTTTCTTTACTTTGTATTAATGATGATAACTGTATATGCAACTTTGTTTCTCTTTTTTTCCCTGAATTATTTATCATAAATAATTTCCTCATGATTTTATGAATACTTTATGAGAATTATAGTTGTACCACCATTTATTTTATATTTTTAGATATTTAGGAATTACATACCACACATTTTCATTAGATCCATAGAATATTATATTAATAATTGAAAGTTGCCGAAGTTGATTTCAACTTTCCCATTTTATAGGTAATTCAACAGACTTTCCAAAGTCACAAAATTAAAAAATGGCAGAGATAGTGATAGAACCTATTTTCTCACCTCTTTTCTACTGGTTATTCCACTATGTTATGTTTTTCTCGAGTACTTCAAGGTTTACTAGAAAGAGTGTTAGTTTTAAATCTGCCACTTCACTGAGTTATTTTTCATCTGTTCTGTCTGGTCTTTCTTTCCTTTCTTCTTTCTTTCTTATTCTTTTTTTCTAACTGCTTTTGTATTCTTTGAGTATTTTTTTTAAGATTTATTTTATTGTTTTAACAGAGAGAGAGAAGGGGGCGGGCACAAAGCAGTCTCCATAGCTATACTTCATCAGTTTTCGACATAGTTTCATTCCACAAAGGTGTGTGGGGGTGGGGGTGGGGGGGCTGTGCAGGGCAGGAACCAGTTTGGGGGCCTCCTGCATGGGATGCACACCCCCTTGAGCTAGGGAGCCTAACTGGAGGCTTCCCACATGGGCAGCTCACTCACCCAGGCAAGAACCAAACTGGGGGCCTTCCACATGGGAAGCACATCCCAGTTCAGCACATGCCTCCACACGGGCCGGGGCCAGGATTTGATCCTCTGACCCCAGGACGGCAAGGTGAGCACTCAACCTGCTGAACCATCCCAGCATCCCATTTGAGTATTTTTTTTATTCCATTTTTATCACCACTATTGATGATTATATCCCAATTGAAAAAAAATGTTTAGTTGTTTCCCTAAGGTTTAAGATATGTATCGTTAGTTTATCACAGTCTATATGCAAATTTTACTTTCAGAAAGTACTGAAACAAATTTAGGCACATAACAGACATATAATTTCAATAAAATATATTTTGTTGATTTATCATAGCTATAAGCTATTTTATACTTGTTGACATTTATAAGATATATATATATTTCTTATATCATTCCTTATTTTTTATTTCAAATGCAAAGACTACCAAACCTGTTGTATTCCTTAACCCAAGCATGTCAAATTCCTGAAGCGGACAAATGTGAAATTCAAATATTTAATTAGTTTTTATAGATTTCCCCTTTAACAATACCTACTTTATAAGAAAAATGTTTTTCAATTTTTCTTCTTAACTACTTGATTTCTTCTCAATTAGTGTTGCTAAAAATGGGGCCACAGCATATCAAAGAACAAATGAACACATTTTGAAACTTACTTTAAAGCTGCCATGGAGTTTTGAGCAATGAATTTTATTATAACAACATGAAATTGGAATTTGTGTGTCTCTGTATGATTTCTCTTTTTATGTGTTTGCTGTCAACACAATATAGTCATTTAAATTTATAGCCAGAAAGGGATTTAAAAATTATTGAATCTACACTCCTTTTTTTAATGGGGGAGAAAAAAGATTGTACTCATTATTTATTGCTGCACCCCAAAACTTAATGGCTTAAAGCGGTTAACATTTATTATCTCTCAGTTTCTGTGGTTCAGGAATCCTGGCAAGACTTTGCTGGGCCCTCTTGCTCAGAGCCTCTCACAGTCCCTACTAAGCTGTGGCTTTTACCTCAAACCTGACTCAGAGAGGTTTCACTTCTACATCCACTTGTGTGCCTGTTGGCAGATTAAGCTCTCAAGCGCTGTTGGAATGAGGTTCCTCACTGACTCTTGACTGGAAGTGTTAGTTCCCACAGGCATCTGTGTAGGGCTGCTCACAGCATGGCAGCTAGCTTCCCTTGGAGTGAGCCAGGAGAAAGCAAGCCAGAGAGGGAAAGCACTGTCTGTTTGTGACTTCAACTTTGAAGTAACATCCTGTCAACTTTACTATACTCTGTTCGTTAGAACTGAGTCACTAGTTTCAGCTCACAATCAAGGGAAGGGTATAACAATGGTGTGACTGCAGCGGGGAGAGGATCACTGAGAGCCGTTTTGGAAGCTGCCTACCACAAAGACCCAGATAAGTGAAGTAGACTGTTCATGGCAAAGCAGGGCCAACTCTATGATTTCTCAATTCCCAGCCCACGGTGCTTTCTCATTTTAGTCATTAAAAAGAAATTGATTACATGATAACCCTTTCTCTTTGAGAGGACGAATTACTTTAAATTTCCCCCAACCCATGAGATTAGGTATAATATTGCAACAGGGGAAAGATATAGAGAGGGAAATGTAGCATAACATTACTGATTTTACATTCCTACTCAGTGAAAATCTGTGCCAACTATAGAAGCAAGGTTATAAGGGAGAACTTAGAGATCTCCCAACTAAGCCTCCAAAATGTTAATACATGACTGGACCCGGATTTCTTAGCTGGCTGCTTCTATCATAAACTTAATTGTTTAAAGAAAATGATAGATATGAACATTAGTACGCTCCACAAATCCTTACATAACTTACATTATGGTACACATAAAATATGTTGAAGCCAGGTAGAGGTATTAATATGATTTTAGAACTTGAAAGGCAGCAGTAATACTGTGCTTGGAACCAGTAATGTTACTGCCATCAAATGCTGGGAAATAAACCTTAGAGAGTAGTGGGGAATGGAAGACAAAGAGACACTCCCAATTTGTGGTTGTAAAAAGACGAGGAGGAGATAATCAACAAGTTACTGCCACTGCTTGGCTGTCCAGGAAAGAAGCTCAGTTTCTTCCTATGAAGCCACGAGGTACAGGGAATGATCTGGTGTCATAGTCACCACCACATCAGGATCAATAAAGCATCTGCCTAGGGTAGGGGTGGGCAATTGTTTTGGCTCAGGGGCGCTTTGTGGAAGTGAAGGTTAGCAGCAGGCCACACCTTTTAAAATGATTGCATTTATTAGTTAACTTTGCATTTTAGAAAAGATATAAATTGTATCATAAAAATCTGATGTCTTGGCCGGCTGCAAAAAAACCTGTAGCGGGCCGCAGTTTGCCCACCCCTGGCCTAGGGGAATCAATCACGATAAATATTTAAGAAATTAGAATTGGGGCGTATTAAAGCATGCTGGAACAGAGTCAGGCTGATAATCAAGTCAAGGACTTCTAAAGTCTGATCAAGAAGCATGTGAAATACCAGCATTTAAGGTATTTGATAGGCAGGTGTGAAAACCCACTGGACTTTGCCTAAGAAAGAGACTTCTGGACTAGTTCGTTTTTCAGTCACCAGCTGAGAGGGGTGCCTTGCACTTCACCTCCTAGCAAAGCAGGCCTCTCTGTCCTGTGTGGGTATTTCATTCCAGAGTTTTCAAACCCCTGGTTCTGCACAGCACACTGCTTTGATGATGATTAAAATAGATACAGATTAAAGTTGTTTGCACAACATGAATTAAAGAGCTTCTCTTTCCAAGCACTCAACAATTCCAAGTACATTTCAAGACATGTTTTTGCATATATTCAATTTTCAGATTTTAATAAAATGTCAGATATTCAGCTTTGCACTCAAAGTACTTTAAGCTACTTATAGTTTTATTTATTTTTTTCCCTTTCAACCCTTTAATTGCTGGAGCATCTTTATGGGTTATATTAGTGTATATCTTAATACCGGTAATTACATTGGTTTATCTATATTAACTTAAAAGTTAATTATATATGACTTGTAAATATGTAGTATTTTAAAGACTCAACTGCATGAATCAAGGCAAGTGAAATAATTTTAACTCTTTCCCAGAACGTCAAGTAATAAGTATATTTTTGCTAGGACCAAAAGAACTTCCAAAATTAGAATTTTCAGACAGATACACACTGGTGTGGTAGAAAGAATGTTAGAGAAGACAGAAAATCTATGTCCTACCCCAGCTCTGCTGTTCATTAGTGGCATAACCTTGAACAAGGCTATAAGCTCGCATAATTTTTCTTGTGGAGCATAATTTTCCTACCTTGGCAACTTCACATAGTTGTAATAATGGTTTTTAAAGTTGCAGATGTTGTGTACAAAGAACATAGAATGTGAATCCAGAAGAAGTTGAGACATGACATTCTTTTTCACTTGTTTGCTATGAGCCAGGCTAGCCATTTTATCATTTTCAGCCTCAGTTTCACGTCTGTAAAATGGATATGCTAAATACCAATCTCATAGAGCTATTGGGAAGATCAAATAAGATAATGCCTTCTGAACTATATCAGATATAGCTATCATGGATTGATTTTAGCATCAATACTGTAGTGCTAAGACTAAGGTATTGTGTTGAGCAGGAGTTCCCCCCAATCAAAATGAGATTGGGCCTTAAGATTTCTTGTAAATCTCTTGTAAAATGATCTATATAATATAGCAGTAATTTTTAGAGTTGTGAACCTTTAATACTGGAGGGAAACTTAGAAATAATTTTCTTAAATATCCTCTACGTTATTCTAGTTATAGTGACACTTAGTTTAGCAGTCAGTTTTATGTGCAAATGTGAAACTATCACACTGAAGCCCAAAAAGCTTGTTTTATGAACAACAACAACAAAAAGCTTAGTTTTCATGAGATAAAGCTTTTTAATGTTGAGATCAAAGGTGTAATAAAATGTGTAATCCTAAAGTATATAACTCTAAATTATAATTTGTCAAAATAGCTGAGATTATGATGAGTATTTTATATAAATGCATAACAGTAATACTAACTGATATGTATTCAATTCTTACCATATGCTAGGTTTTACAATTGTTATCTAATTCTTTACCCTCTAAACAGCCACTACCAATTAATTGGAGTTCAAACATCCCTCATTTTTAACAACCTATAACAACATACCTGCTAGTGTATTACGTATAAACTAACACAAGACTTGAGTAATTTTAGCAAGATCCTTGTAGTTTGTTAACTAATTTACAAGCTCTATTGCTGATCAATATGTATGCAAACATACGAATATATTGACATGTTTTTCTCACATGGGTCCCTGAGCATACCTCTTCTAGCCACCTAAAAGCTTGGTAAAATGGGGCACAAAAAGGAGAATGGATAAAAAGTCGCACCTTTCCTCTACATTTTTTCACTTATTTCATTAGCATCTTCCACATATAAGTTTTAAATCCTTTGCAATCACACAGACTCTCTGGAAAGTACCATTTGTTCATAAATGCAGTGATGAAAGGCTATCAGACATATTCTCAGAAGTCTTTATTATAAACTTTGGGTTTTAAAGAATAATCAGGCTGGGGGGGTTTTTTGTTTTGTTTCTATTTTTAGTTCATTTAAATATATCTCATTAGCACCAACTTTAAAACTGAATTCATATAACATTTCTTTGCTTAACTGAGCATGTGCATGTGCGAGAGCAATGTAGAAGGGAAATCAAAGAAAGAGGATGAAAGTCTGTGGACTCAGGCTCCGTTTTGTACACTAGGTCTTGTGCCTGGACGTGTTTACTTTGTAGGCTGAGCTACAGTTGGAAGGGTTTCAGTGCAGTACTCTTAGGTAAGATAAGACCTCCTTGCAATATATTACATGGTTTCAGTGGCTTGCTTGCTCCCAGGATATTGCTGAAACCAGTGGCGCGATACACAGTTCCGTGATCCACGCTTGAGATTTGTCTTGGTACGCTCTGAAAAAGGTAAATTCTCCACAAAAGCAACCACTTTACTTTTTATGTTGAAGACAGACAACTGTTCATCTCACCTTTGGAGCATTACTTATTCAGTCATAAGAAGAACATACAAAAAAGTATTTAGGTAGTGACTGCCAAAGAAGGTACAAAAGAGGAAGTAGGAATTATGTGGAAAAAACTAGAGACAAAACTGTTTGTCTTTTGAGTCCCAAGTTGGCTCTGACTTGTGAGAGCTACAGCTCCCTTTTCTAACCCCACTATGGTTTTAAAGACGTAGACTGTTTTCTCTTGATTAAAGTTACTGAATGAAATATTCTTTCATAACGTTAACTTGCCAAACCCTCAGAAAAGAACTCTGTGTTGCATTCTTGTCTACATCTCCAATCTATATATCAGCCCTGCTCCAGAAGAACGGATGTCATTAAAATTAGTCTCGTAAGAATTCGTTTACAAATAAATAAGCCAAAATACAACTTTCTTATATGTAGGGCCACCATATCAAGTTTTTCCTTTCCCTTTTCTTTGAAAGAATTTGTTCACTTGCCAGTAGGAATTTGCATGCAAATTGTTCTCATTCACACCAAAAAAATAAATAGTATACATGACCTTTGAAAAATATGTGACTTGTTGGAATGGTGCTGTCCCTATGCTCTGATGATGCCTCAGTTTCCTGATTTGTCTGGTACCTCCCTGGTAGTTTTGTCTAGCTGTCTCTTGCCTGGCTCCTCCTTTGCTTCTCATGCTGCTTTTTCCTATATTCACTTCATGACATCAAAAGATGAATCTCTCAAATCATTATTTTCAGCCAGATCTTTGAACTCCAGACCAAATATCCAGTTTGCCACAGGGCTGGCCCCTCACACTGACCTTCTCACAGATCCTCTACTAAAACCACTCTTCTGTGACCCTGACTCTGTACACTATTCTTCCTCCTGGGCCGTGCTGGCATCTTGGTGGTCAGCGGCACAAGCTTGGGAGTCTGTTAGACCCAGGTTCAGTTTTGTTTCAACTGCTTAGTTATTTCATCCCAGTCAAGTTGTGAGCCTTTGAAAAAGGAGATTAGTCATCACAGCTACCTCATCGCATTGCTGAGGAGGAGTTGAGATAATCCACACAAAGCCCACAGCTCTTGTATGTGGTGACGCTGGAGAAAGGGTAGCTGTTATCCTGATCCCTTCCTGCCGTCCTCCCCTGTCACTCCCTTGTTGCAGGCCAGCGTTGTCTCTCACATGGACTATTGCAATGGGTCCATTCTCTACTTCACATCTAGAATGATTGTTAAAGTTGCAAATCTGGATATGTCATTGTCCTTAAAAATTCTTCAGGGCCTTCCCGTTGCCTTTAGATAAAATCTTACTTCCCCGACATTGCTTCTTATATAAACTCCTGCCTGACTTACCTTTTCCCACACTGTGCTTTATCTATAATGAACTATTTTTGGCCTCACTGCCTGAAACATTCTCCCCTCCCCCTCCACCCTACCCTTAGGTATTGATTCTCGTAGGAGCTCCTTTTTTTCTAGGTAATATTTTCATTATCATAGTTCTAAATACAACATATTTTAATTATACAAGGACTGTCCGGAAAAAATCCAACCATAACTGCCTCTATTTTTTACGTTACGTGACTGGGTACTTTTCAGACAGCCCTGGTAGTTTCACTTGATAGTGCTCTAAGAGTAAGGTGACCAGATTTTAACATTGGTAAAGCGGGACACCATTGACTGGGGGGAGGTGGTTCTTGATTAAAACTTTGGTGTATTTCCCGCCGTTCCCTAGCTTGTCGTGCATTCTTTCCAAAAATCGGGACTTTTTTAAAACGCCGCGGGA